>RQTK01000321.1:310181-334561 GCA_003991915.1 Elysia chlorotica
TAATAATAATAATAATAATAATAATAATAATAATAATAATAATAATAATAATAATAATAATAATAATAATAATAATATTGATCAGGATTCGGAATCAAAGGGTTTCCGCAAAAACACAAAAAGGTTCCGCACCTTATCATGGGCGTGGTACCTGAGAAATGAGTACACAAGAACCGTAACCTCTTCGACACGCGCTATTAATAGCACCGTGACAAAGGCAACAACACTAGAGATGTGGAAATAAGGAAACAGTTCCAACAATCTGATAAGGCCGTGCCGAGAGTAAACTTAACGTGTAACTAAGGTTTAACTCACGCACATGGCTCACGCAGCCACTAAACTACGCCAGATTGTTAACTCAAAGTTTTTTTTCCCCATCTAATAGCCTTTAAATAAGAGGTGGAAAACGATTACAGTATTACAATGAAAATAAACACAAAATATTTTTTATATCACCGACACTGATCCAACAGCACTACAGATATATGGAAACAAAGAGGCAGCAGTTCGAATAAAGTCAGAAGACCACGTAGAGAGATTAACGCTCAACTGCATAATTGATAATCATATTTACATGCAATAGTGCCTACACGGACAATACATTAATAAGCTAATTTATAGAACTGAAAGCTTTTAAAAGTTTACATCGGGGCAAACTTTCTTAGAATGTCCACGGTGAAACACGATTTTGTTCCTCTTTCAGTTAACACAAAACAACAGACACATAGAACCCTATATGGGCTTTATTGTGGACGGGTCCCAAAACTGAGGTCTGACAATTTGTACTGCGACAGACGAGACAGGGTGTGGATACCGTGACTCCTGTCACAGCCGATCACATTAAACTGACATCGATCCAATCAGTATGGGGCGAAATCGCCAGGGCTCGAAACACGAACCTATTGCATTGGAAGGCAATGCTCTACCCCAGGGTTTATCGACCTTCCCCCTCCCCCACCCCCTCCCCGATACGAAGAACACCTATCAAGATCTGCCCGCACATGAGATATGGCATCAAAGAGGCAACAGTTCTAATACAATCATGTATAACTTTAGTATTGGGAGAACATGTTCCAACTTATTCATCATACACAGTTTGAAAAGGGGGCTATCAGGTAAACACACACAAAACTAGATTTTAGAGTCTAAACCAATTTGTTCAGTGAAAGCTTTTACATGTTTAAATAGTGAAAACTCTCTTTGTACTTCAAGGATGAAATACGATTGTCTTCTTCTTTAAGTGAACACAGGCAACAGATGCGTAGAGCACAGAGATCAATTCAACTGCACCAGAGATCAAAGAGACAGCAGTGTTAATTTACATGTATGTAATAATGATAAGAATCGTTTTGGAAACTTTGGAAGTCATGCTTGAACTTGTTCACCATACACAATATGAATGAATGGCTTACAGGTACGTACACAGACGTAAAACTAGATGTATAGTCTAAACCAGTTTGTTAAGTGGTTTTTTATCGAAAGTTCATGAAAATTCTTTTTTGAGTTCATATAAACGTGAAGTAGAATGAGTGTGACGTGAATCGCCGTATATGGAGAACCTAGGAGACGTTAATCTCAGAGAGAGAGAGAGAGAGAGAGAGAGAGAGAGAGAGAGAGAGAGAGAGATAGATAGATAGATAGATAGATAGATAGATAGATAGATAGAGAGAGAGAGAAATGGGGGGAGATTTCGTGTTAAGAATCATTGTAGTACAGGTCACACCGTCGTCGAACTAGAAGATCCTCTTTCAGAACGCAAGAAAACACGTTAAACTACCAGACACGAAGTCTCATTGTAGTGCTCATTTACATGAACTCCATCACAATCCTGAGAATTTATTTAAATCCAGAAGGACACGTTAAACTACCAGACACGAAGTCTCATTGTAGTGCTCATTTACATGAACTCCATCACAATCCTGAGAATTTATTTAAATTGTTGATATTCTAATTTTGGCAAAATGGTAAAATAATGATAAATGTTGAATCATCACGTAAAGCGCGTTGATCCACACTATGGGAAAGCTGCTGTTATTGTATGTGCACGTCATTATTACTATATTTCTGTGTTTCCACAGCTCATCTCCTACAGAGAATCGTGCCACAAGCTATCGACGAAAACCTCCACAATCTGTGCTAGATTTTTTAACACTGAGTCTAATAGCAATTATACATGTACACAGTCCCCAGGTGAACACTACTAGGCAGCCTGCGACTAACGGATCTAACGTGTGGGTACTGGGCGACACCTTTGGCACAAGTGTACAATGCTGTGTCACTGCCACGCCAGTCAACCGATATCGATCCCTGCCGAGCCGATAAAAACAAATTACCAGGAGGAATCGCGGGGAGGAGGACTGGTGAAATGTCTAGAATAGGGCGAAGCCAAATCAAGTAGGGCAGAGGGAAATAAGGGGGAGGGGGGAGAGAAAGAGAGAGATAAAGAGAGACAGAGAGAGAGAGGGGGGGGGAATGGGGCGGGGTCGTATCGATCTCTATGACTAATCAGGGGAATGAATCAAAGTATTTATATATCCTATGGCTTAAGAGTATGACAAGATCATGATTTAGTGGAAGGGCTTTTATCTGACTTACTCTGTTGGAGGGTTTTCCCAGGGAGTGTAAAACATTCTCTTATTTTACTTTCGAAAGTTGAATGCACGTATAAAGCATTTTTCCCTAGCAGAATCGCTAAATGTAGCTTGGATACCTTTACCAAAAAAACAACAACAAGTTTTTTTAAAATATATTTTCCGTGGTCGATTCTTTCTTTTATACAGTTCGTCTCAATTGGACAAAAACAAGAGAGAGAGAGAGAGAGAGAGAGAGAGAGAGAGAGAGAGAGAGAGAGAGAGAGTCACCTAATGTGTTTTCAAAATTTAATGATCGCTTCAATCAAACGCACGGTTGTCTCATAATAATTTGTATAAGTCTATATTATAAGTATACCTAACCATTTTTTTTTACAGATTTTAAATCCATCAAGACTGTGGAACCGAATTCAATATTTACCGGTCCACATGTTGGTCCATGTTTCAGTTAAAACCATTGGACATATTGGTTTTTGAAACAAAAGTAAATTATACACTTAACTATAACACAATATAGAGGCAGCAAAGAGATTTAACGAAAAACGTGTAGAGTACACAGGCATACCACGCGAAAATCTTGTCAGCGAGATGAAGGACAGAGAAAGATGGAATGGATTTTTCAATTTCTTTTAATTGCTGTTGTTGAGTTTGTTTAACGTCCAATATCAGCACTATATAGGCTATATTTTGGACGAGTGCCAATACTGACGTCTGACAATTTTATGTGCTGCCACACACGAGACAGGGCGGGGATGCCATGACTCCTGTATCAGCCGGTCACATTATACTGACAGTGACACCGACCCAACCAGTAGGGAGCGAAATCGCCAAGGCTCGAACATGGACCTTTTGCGTCGGAAGACGATGTTCTACCCCAGGGACACATTTAATTGCACACCACCAGTAGTATTGTATTGATTTATAGTTGTTATATCCCATCTGAATATATCAATAACAAATTAGCTTCTTTATCAAACCAAACCAATCTGGTAATCATGACAATAAGAATGTACATCATAATTTCAAAAGCTTATATCATTGACTGCAAAATTTGGGACCAATAGTTTGCGTCTAGTATAGAACTTGCTTCCAATCTTTTGTTTCAAGGGAATTTGGATTATTAAGTTTAGAGGGGCTTGAAGAAATTCAGTGTGTTCGTAATGGACTTGTGAGTAGGGGAAAAAAGACAAGAGAAAGAGAGAGAGAGAGAGAGAGAGAGAGAGAGAGAGAGAGAGAGAGAGAGAGAGAGAGAGAGAGAGAGACAGAGACAGAGACAGAGAGAGACAGAGAGAGGGAGAAGAAAGAGAGAGAGAGACAGAGAAACAGAGACAGAGGGAAAGAGGGAGGGTGGGGAGTTGAGATGAGTTGTTTAGCGTCCAACACCAGCACTATACAGGCTATATTGTGGACGGGCCCCAACACATGAGAAAGGGCGGGGATACCATGACTCTTTTATTGGCCGTTCAATAATGACATTAGCCAGAGGACAAAGTATTATTTTTTTAGGACTCTTTATAGCATTATATACCCATTGTTACACTATCCTTTTCTTACCAACCCATGTGTATTTTCTTCTCTTTGCATCTGCGATTTTGACTCTTTAAGTCTTAGAGATAGTCTGTTTTGTCGTCTGTTTTGTCCTTGACTAAGTAGCAGGTTTTCAGTCCAAACATTTTTTTCAAATTCTTATTCAATATACAAAGTTAGTAACTGTTTAGTCGATGAACAAAGTTAATTGCATTCATATGGCGACTTGAAATGGTGTGCATGTGTCTATCTTGGGAGGATGCATACTGAATGGCAGTGATATTTGACATTCTGTTGATGCTAAGGGATTTCAGCAGAACCAAAATTAAATACTTTAGCAAGGAAAAGACATATAAATCATAAGATAATGCGGTTGAGGTAAAAAAAAAAAAAAATTTTTAAGTATTGGAATATTAGATCTATACATGTATTAAGAAATACCTACCTGGAAAGGCAATGATGAAGACATTGTCCTGAGTGGTCTACAAAAGTTCTAGAACAGATGCTGAAATTGGTAAAGAAAAGAAAAAAGAAAAAGATGCTCAAATAATATTGTCAGTGTTACCAAGAAGAACAAGGAATATTGGGATCAGTATTGAATGTCTTATTATGACAATTTACCTTGCAAATATCATTTCATCCAAAGTGTTTAAACTGCCATAGTAATGTACCATATCATATTTAGTGATAAAAGGAAATGTTAAACTTAAAAGTAAAACTGCATTCTCTAAATGTACAGAGAGAAGAAAGTTCTTGCTCATGTATGAAGATCTTCCAGGCTACTCTCAGGTCTCCTTACAGCTATGCTTCAAGAGGGAATATCCAATGCATGTTAAAACCACTAACGTTAACAATGAGAGAACATTTCCTTGATAAAAATGGTTTTTTGTTGTCTTTTGTACTTAGTGCATTTTGGAAAAGTTTACTTCAGTTTTTTTTTGTTTTTTTTTTTTAACTAAGGTAAAGCACAATATCATTCCAAAAAAACAAATGCACTTCAATTTAAGTCTTGGATTATCTCCCTGGATCTCTCAAAAATGTGGAAAGCAGATCTTAAGTTTTAAAATGGGATAGCAGGAGTAAAATTAAGATGCAAAAGGGAAAAAAAGAACATTGAGCCAAAAAATACATTGGTGGTGTTTTTTCATGTCATTAATATAATAAAAGTTTCAATAGTTCTTGAAACTCAATTCCACACGCATAACCAAAAAACTACTATACACAATCTGCTAATAAAATTAAAGCAAACCAATGGAATAAAAAAGGTGCTAACAAAAACTTAAATAAACTAAAAAGCTCCATAGAAATTTTATATAAAATTTGATGTAAATGAGTCACAGTGTTTTGCCAGCAATACTAATGAAATTGCAATATTTTTAGGGTTTTTCCAAAATCAATATATATCTTATATTATAAACCAATAGAGCTAAAATAAAAAATTTTGTAAATTTGAAACCTTCAGCTTTTTACTAAAAAAAAAATATTTCCATTTCACATACATACGCAATAAGACTCTATTGAGTTAATGTTTTGTTCCCTAGGTAATTGTCTTTGAAAACTAACAATCTATACCATGTGATGAAAATAATTTTCTTTCATCATTTACTGTCAAATTACACAGTGTTTAGTATAGCGCGACAATCCAAATGGTCAGAAAAAAATTTGCTAAGTTGTTAGTTTTGTGTGTTTTTGTTGTTCTCAATCTTCTTTTCTTTGTGTATGGTTACTCGGGGTGCTAAACCATCTAGACCTACAGTAACACCCGTAATGCTCCCCTCATCACCCCTACCCCCTATCTCTCTGCAATGCTCCACCTCATTCTATGAATCATCAGTGGACTAACATCCCACTGCCCTAACTTTGGCTGCATGCCTGCTGTGCATCCCTTACCCCTTTGTATTATTACACCCTCAGACCTTTAAGTGTCCCTGGACGAAATTGTCTAAAATTATCTACCGACTCTCGTAAAAGAGCAACTTGTATGTATTAAAACAATATGATAGATTCACTCTTGTTCTATCATATTTATTTGTGCCAATTGCATGGTGAAATACTAGCATACCTAACAATGTTGATCTCATGCATCGTAACAGAGTTTGCCATGGATTAAAACCAACCAAAGCTGGGGGTCCAACTCCAAAGGTAGAGCATGCAGTAATGTTCAGAAGATTGCGGGTTTAAGATTTTTGTCCTCCAGGTTGGGTCAAGCAGGGTAATTAGACTTGTAAGTCCTATCACATTTTGCAACCCTTTGATACCCATAGATAGCGTTGACGGATGCAGTGGTAAAATCTAAATCTGGATTAGATCTACAGCTCAGTGTTTGATTTCGAATTACGACGGATATGCAGATCGTTTGGAAAAAATATTATATATATATAGGCTAAAATATGTCGATCTTGAACCAGATTTCTGAATAACGCCTAATTTTCTAGTCAGAACTAGATCTACATTAATAACATTGTGTAAACGTACCCTAAAGTCATATAGAGCAGAAATTCGAATGATAGCACTTTAGCAAACATGATCACAACAATTAAGTATGATCGAACGCAGTTGAATCCATGCGGCGCTTTAAGACCGATGGCCAGATGGGCAGTTTGGGTGACTGGGTGTGAAAAAATTGGGGTGTGGGAGTACTGTTCAAATTATACAGTGTTCAACTGGTTAAATGATGCTCTTAGCGTTGCACTATTATATATCACCGATATTTTTTTCATTATTTCTAGTTATAAGTTAATAAATCTACATCGCTATGTTGGCTAATTTCAATACTTTAACTGATTCAATCCCACGAGCCGCTCACAGCGGCTCAATGGCGGACGTCGCAGTCCCATGAGCCGGTCCCACCGGCTCAGTCTTTTACAAGATACGAAGACAAACCATAAATACGAAACTGCGGTTATTTTGTACTACATGACTCAGTAGGTTTTTCCCCGGCTTTTAGTTTCATTTTAGCCGTCATTGTTTACAGCAAGTCTTAGAAGCATGCTTTTTTTCCGAATGTGTTTACTTTGTTGCCGTTTCCAACGTAAACAAGATGTCTGACAAGAATCGAATGCCTAGACGAATGTCAGTTACACAAACTTGGGAGTTCACTGTGGGGCTGTAGTGCAAGTTGTTTTACACCGTGGGACTGAATCAGTTAAGTTTGTTTCTATTTTTTTTTTAGTAATAATCTTTTCCTAATTGTGTGGGAGGAATAAAGGAGAAGCCATTTATTACTTTCTTTCCTGCAAATCTATGACCACAATTGAACTTAAATATATGTGGGTGTGGTATGCTTCAGTTCCAATCCTTTTTCACAAAGGGTTAAACGCAGTTAGAACCCTTATACTTATAGCGCCACTTGAAAGTTGTACAATACAAAAATGGATATTAGCTAAGGATCAAACCTTTGATTTTCTACTCGTCAATCCAGAGCACTAATGCTAGAGGTATATGGTATATTGCTAAAAATGTTCCCATACAGTGATGGGTGGAAAAAGAGGGGCGACATTAAAGATTTGAACATTGGACCTCCTGCTCCTCAATCAGGAACACTGGAGACAGAGCTATCTAAAAGTTACGCTCCTACTAAACCAACACTGATAATAGTTTTAAAAATTAAATAAGAATTACATCCCAGGAATCTCTAGAAAAATATCAGACCAGATTTTTTTACAACCGCTTAGAGAACGCAGGTCACAGACAGAGTTATCTTGAGGCGGTAATGATCTAAGTCAATCAAGCGAAGCACCGGCAGTTACTGTAAGTGTCGGCCTACTATCCAAATAAACTCATTGAAGTGTAAAAGTGAGCCAAAACAAGCCCTCAGTCACACTCTCAGAACAGATTTGAGTTCAACCAGCAATGTGGCCAGCTCCTGTTTCACATCAATGTGTGAGTGTGTTTGTCTATCTTTGTGCCTCGGTGGGGCAGCATTTGACACTTCTATGTGAATCAGTCAAAGCATGGCTTTCATCACCATCTTTCCCTACATCAATGGTCCAACCGTCTTTATAATACACAAAAACTAAACACCACCATGTTACCCAAGATCTCTACGAGGGGTATTTTGCTCCTTTCCCAGCCCATTCCTTTCTTCTAAAGAGATTCACGGGTTTTTTGTGTGATAGAAAAAGGAGGAATAAAGGATGAATGAAGGCAGTTACAGTTACTCGGCACCCCACAGTGCCCAGTTGTTAGGTTCTTCAAGTCAGTGAATTGTCGAAAAATTCACAGGTCTTCACCCTGTGAGTTACACAACACATTCGCATGTTTTGTATTGATCCAGCCTAGGGCCGATATCATTGTTTTTAGCCTTTTGACTGGTGCAGAACATACTCATGTAATGTACAGTGTGATTGGCGGTTTGGAAACTAAACACTCTTCGATTTTATCCCAGTTCACCTAAACACATTGTCCCATTAAACGCAAACAAAGAAATGTCTTTAGAAGGGATAAATAAAAAACAGGGATTAGTGAAATGATCCGATGAAGCGGGTGCTGTTATAGAAGTAAAACCCTACGTGCACTACTCTAGGCCTATATTCTCGGACTGGCTGTTCTACATCACTCTCAGACTTCTGTCTTTGACTTGCCTTACAAACGCCATAGGTTCAATGCTATTCATGACAAAATAGTTTAAATTATCTTACATGAATCTGGTTTGTTTTCCGAGTTCATCAGCAACAATGACAGGTGAAAAAAGAAACAGTCGGTTTCCACATTGTCATTTTGTTTACGTTTGGCATCACCGCCATTTTGAAACAAACGGATGTCAACAGAAACAGCATTTACGGTTGCATGAAACGATTTCCCTGATTGGTCTGGAATAATAAACGTCGAATAGGATAGGTTGTAACATGTTTGAGTTTATTTTGTTTAAAACTATGGCGGGGGTTAATCCTACGAATTAAAACATTAAATAATATAAGACAAGATTAGATTTATACTTTTATTCACCCACAACGGACATTTGTTGAGATTATTATATGCATAGACATAATAATTATAACTGGTAGTTATATAAATCTATGGATATATGCTACTGGCAACAAAAGTGGTTTTGACATACATGAAAAATATTAATAAAAAGTCTACATAGGCATCAACCACTTGCTCTCTCTCTCTCTCTCTCTCTCTCTCTCTCTCTCTCTCTCTCTCTCTCTCTCTCTCTCTCTCTCTCTCTCTCTCTCTCTCTCTCTCTCTCTCTCTCTCTCTTCTCTCTATCTCTCTCTATCTCCACCTCTCTCTATCTCTCTCTCTCTCTCTCTCTCTCTCTCTCTCTCTCTCTCTCTCTCTCTCTCTCTCTCTCTCTCTCTGAAACGCTTTGTAAATGCATTGATTCATTGTCTAATACAGTAATGTTCTTTATAAACAGAAAGCTAGGTTTCAAATTTATGTTTGAATGTGTTGGCAACTAAATTTATATCTGCAGTGATTTTAACTTAAGACTGCGACGTGTTTAAACAAACTTGGTCTGCTAAATTATAGAGTCAATGTACGATAATTTATTCTTCATTTAAATCTTAGATTTGTATCGAAACATGTGTTGAATAATTTTTACCAACAAACTGAAAAATTGCTTTAGTAAGATTTCAACCTAGTGTCATGGTCTTCCATTATTCTCGTTAAAGGGCAATCTCATAGCACTCGTTGATTTTCATTCCAGTCCTCCACATTTTTGACCCAACTTATCCGCCTCCTTCATCTACATCTCGTGCTTTCCACCCAACTTTATACGGTCTTCTTCTGCAAGAAACTGTGCCTTCTTGCGTGTCCGTAATATTTAATATTTCTCTCTTTCACTGTTTTGAGAAGCTGTTTTTTCTTTTTCTGGATATTTAGGCCTACCATTCTTTATTATGTAAGGTTTGTTTTGTTTTCTTTCCAAGAGCCTTTTGTTATTCTGCTATGAATCCACGTCTCTAAAGCAACTATTCTTCTGTCAGTATTCGCAGTCAGATTCCAAGTTTCACACCCATACATAAATATCGACATTTTCTTAGTCTTAGTTTTGTTTGAAGTGATGCATTTGAACTAGTGAGGATCTGTTTTTACCATTCCTGCTCTTTTCTTTATTTGTGTCTTAATTTGTCCATCTTTTGTTATTAGTTGTCCCAAATATAAAAAGAAATTTCAGCTTGTTCCGCTCTTTTTTCGTCAATTATTATATTAACAGGTTTTTCTTTTTACGTTGAAACAAATCGACTTTTTGCTTTCTTAATGTTAATGCTATCAGAAGGCCATATTTTTCGCTTTACTCCTTCACTACTATTACTAGGTTTTGAAGATCTTTTTCACTTTCTGCATCGTCGGCATTTGATAGGTTATTAATTTTTACATCCCCAACCTTAAGCCCATGAGTATCTTTTATCTCTCTAAAAATAAAATCTGTGCATACGTTGAACAGAGAAGGGGATAATACACAGCCTTGTCGAATATTCTGACATGACTTGTTAGTGTGTACAGATGTCTCGATTTATTTTAGTCAATTGTTCCCAGTACAAGTTTTGATAACAGGGCTATAATCATTTTCATCAATATCTAATTTCTGTAAAGATCCAATATTCAATATTTTTAAGGTTAACTGTATATTTAATAATCAATAAAACATGCACCGATTTTGTTTTTCTATATTTTCGGACATAATTTTCAGATTAAATTTCTCTTGTTCCACTGTCTTTTCTAAATCCGGTTCGGTTTTCACCGACTTCAGTGTTTCTATTGTTTTTTTTTTAATTCTATTCAGTATGATGATCAGTTATACTAATAGTTTTGATATATGACACATCAAGCTTATAGTACTGTTTTGAGCACTCGAGTGCATTTGTTTCTTGTTGTTGTTGTTGTTGTTGTTGTTGTTGTTGTTGTTGTTGTTGTTGTTGTTGTTTTTGTTTGTTTTTTTAAAGAACTTCTTTATCAAAGTTAAATTGGCATAAATTCAGTTATGCAAGAGATATCACACTGCAAATGTGTCCATTATGCAACACAGATAAAGAAGGTGAAAACTACGTATAATTATTTGAAAGCATACGAGGAGCTTCGAACCACGCACATCCCTCCCAAATATCTTTCCATTAAAATTAGAAGTAGTACTGATTTGAAATAGCAGTCCTTATTCATATGTTGCCATCTATTTACAGCATGTGTTCAAACTAAGAAAAACTTTGATATAAGTGAAACTTTCAACATTAGGCACTAGTGTCGCAGATATCATTAGATATATATGTGTGTGTGTGTGTGTGTGTGTGTGTGTGTGTATCAGTCCTTTGTACGATGAAGTTTTGTATTTCTTATTTCGGTGGTATCTTGATAGTATGAATTGTTACTTTGGATTAATTATTTTCTTTAACCTCTATACCTTTTTTGTCTTTGTTTTTGTCTTTGTTTTTGTTAATTTTTCGTTTTTTGTTTTGTTAAATTTGTTTAGAATAAACTACCTAGTTTCCTTTGGCGTAAAATACCAACACTAATTATCAAATTAAAACCTCGTTTATTACGAAAAGTTACTATAGAAAGCTTCATAAAATGAAAGCACAGACAGCCAAATCGAACATGATGTCTAAAAAGTGCCTTTGTCGACTTGTCTTATCTGTTGGTCTCAAGCTAGACCTAGGTTTGTGGCTGTCCCTTCTAACCAATTATCAGCATACTAATGGTAGCTTCACCCTCTTTTTAGACTGATGTATCCCAGAAGTTGATTCCATTATGCTTTCTGTCATAGAGATATATGTAAACGTTTAGTTTGAAATGAAGTTTCAACACTGAAACCATTCATTCATATTACACGCATTATTACAGAATATACTTGCAATATGACTAAAGAGAAGAACTCCTCACGATCAGAGTGGGGACAAACCATTAGCTGATCGCCAAGACTAAGGTAGCAGTTTACAACACCTGCGTCATCAGCATGCCCCGCTATGACGGTGAGACATCAACCATAATAACCGGCTTATCTTTAGGCATATCGTAGGAAAACCAAAATAATTCCAACCCCAAAGTCATGTCCCACGCTCATCTCACCAGCATGTGCACCGTCTTTCGGCAACGCTGGCTTGGTCATGTACACCACGTGGAGGTTGGCCGAAAACCACAGGATATCTTCTATGTATTATATCCTTTCTTAAAAAAGCAGTAGAAAAACATGTAACATGTATCAAAGAAAAACTGTGGTGGTGATAACGAAAGAGGCGGCGGCAAGGAATATCATTCAGATTACTGTGTGCCAAAGGGGGAAATATATAGCGACTTAGAAATAAATTATTATTATTATTATTATTATTATTATTATTATTATTATTATTATTATTATAGATACATTATTACACACTTTATGGTGGGTCTTTCATATCTGGAACTGAAGGATTTTTATTTCGCTTTATTTAATTGTTTAACCGTTTACCACGAGACTCGTGCTTATACGTGTAGAACGTTTATACTGGGAAGTTTAACTGTAGAGTAAATCATTTTTCTTTATACATTTTTTTACACTTTTGGGTATATTTTGCACCTGCAATAATATTGACTAACACGGTTAGATGCCTTTTTAAAAGAATCCAGATTTAAAAAAATTATATAATTATTTGAGTGAGGCAGCATTTTATTTACATTTTGTTTTTAGGATAGTTGATCTTGGGAGTATGAACTATTTAAAAAGTGTTTAAATTGATAATCCCTCAAATAAGGTTCTGCCGAGGTTTGTTTTTTACCTTGATGCTTATGTAGTCCCAAAATAATTCATTCATGAAAAAAACAACTAGAGTTCAGCATGGTTAAGTTCACAGCAAGTTCTTTTTTTCATTTCTAGATGTCAACCAACAAAGTTCGTGGGGATTGTTGGATGGGCAAAGCTAAAAATGTTACCGATGAACTTGCGGTGCACTTAAACTCAAAATCATGTATTTTTAGAACCATTAGAACAATTACAAACATGTTTTCGTGAATAGATCTAACTACGTCTTTTTCATGCTATGATAATCGCTTATAGAACATCATTGTAAACTTCATTGTTTTGTTTTCTTGTTTTTGCGTCTGTATATATATTTTTTAATATTTTGTTTGGACATTTTTTTTTAAGAATAAGTCATGATATCTTGATAAGAAAATTGACCCACATATTGTTAGTTGTATTTACAAGCCATTAAGTTTCTAAAAGTAGGCTTAATTTCATCTATTGATTTAAAAAAAAATATTTTAAAATTTAAAAAATGACCAAGCATTCTATGGACACCGTGCATTATGCTCATCAAAATTTGCGGGCTTATATATACCTCTTGCCTGGCTATTCATACAGAAATGTAATACCAAATACAAGAAAAAAGAAACTAATGACGATACATGTATAATACGAGCACCTCTTTTATTGTTGTTGCTGTTGTTGTTGTTCTTGATATTGTTGTTATTGTAGTTGCATTGTATTTTTTAATGTTTTGGAAAAGGGAAAGCATACATTTCTGTACAGAAAGATTATCAAAATAAAAGAAAACGCGTAAAGAAGAATTGATGTAATATAAATAAAGCGAAGAAACACTGATGTATGTGATGCAGGCATACTTCTCATTGCCTTTCTCATGAGTTGGTAAGGAGGCATCCGCCTCCCATCTCTTTGTTGCCAATATTTCGTCCCTAGAAAACACGTGATCATGCAACACAAGAGATGCAACAGTCTTCTAGATAGTTCAAATCAGTTACATCGCCAAAGAAACGATTTGGGAGAGAAATTTTCCACCCAAGAGTGATACCGTGGTACCCTAACATCGCATAAAATGTTTACAAATCACACGATTTGAAATTGAACAAGCGATATTTTACAGACCAGACTTTGTCAATCTCCTCGCCACTTCTGATTCTTAATAGATTATGTTCAAAGAGAAGGCATTTCTCACTTTTATTATTAAAAGTGAGTCTACCGAGTTATGTTTCTTAATGATATAATGTGCAACTGACATGGAGAGTCATACGTATTGTTGTTGTTGTTGTTGTTGTTGTTGTTGTTGTTGTTGTTGTTGTTGTTGTTGTTGTTGTTGTTTCTTTATGTTTTTGTTCTTCACCTGAAGTTGTATTTCATGTGAAAAGTATTTGTAACAAAAACGTCAGATTTATGCCGAATACATACTTATGCTGAAAATAAAACGTCAAAATATGCGCTCGCAAGAAGCACAGTTAATAAGGCAATAATGTATCTTACAGTTTTCAAAATTTTTTTTGTTATCATTGACACAAAATTACCCCTCTCCGTAAGTTTTGGTGACAAGTGTCATAAGTAGTATTCAACCCCGCACAATGCATAAAATGACAACGATTTTTTTATTTTTTTTATTTTAAATTGCCACTTGTACTGGTACTGGTACTTAACTTTTTTGATAAGCCTGGACCTTCATCGGGATTGACACTCAATACTTACCCAGTTGTTATTATTATTGTTGTTGTTTTTTTTTTGTTTTTTTTTTGTTATATTTTAATTTTACCTTTGTTGTCCGAACGTTGCTAAAGTAAAGAGGGGAAATAATTTTTTTTTATTGTTAATTAGATTATTACAATTATTACTTCCCTTGGTCTAATACTCTTCAGTTATCGAAACACTTTTAGATGCACGTACAGGAACTTTCAACTTTTTAAAAATGGTTATGACATACCAAATATAAATAATTCGTTCATTGCCATTTTGATACCAAAGTCGATATTTCTCTCTCCATAGTCCACTCAATAGCATGCTTTCATTTTTGTATTAACTTTGTTCGGGATAATTTCTTCTTCTTCTTTCAGACTGACCATACTTGGGATACTTTGGATTGTGGGCTGAGAGGTCATATGGACAAGTTATGTACGCTTAGATCGTGAGGCGAACCTTCTGCACGCCGATTTATCCTGAGATAAAAAAACCATCACAGAAATCACTTATCTGATCTTATCATGGGAAGAGCCATTGTAAGTCGCGGTTATAGAACGGGAAGTCATCGCAAACTAACAGAATGACGCTATTGATTTATTATCAATATGGCAGCCAGGCGACTGTCGAAGACATACTTTCGGCTGTACTTGTGTAAGGGGTGCGACTCAACATTATTTAGTTTCAAGTAATTTTTTCTACAATTACACGTAGTGTATCTATCTCTCTATCTCTCTTTCTCTGTAACACGGGGTAGAACATCGGCTTCCGACGCAAAAGGTTCGGGTTCGAGCCCTGGCGATTGCGCTCCCTACTGGTTGGGTCGGTGTCAGTTTAATGTGACCGACTGAGACAGAAGTCATGGTATCCCCGCCCAGTCTCGTGTGTGGCAGCACATAAAATTGTCAAACGTCAGTCTTGGGGCCCGTCTACAATATAGCATATACAGTGCTGATGTTGGACGTTAAATCAACTAAACAACAACAAACAACAACAGCAACATCAACGTATTTCTACATCTGCCTCCATCCACATAATAACCGCAAGAGCTCGGCGTGCGTTTCGTTTGTTTGGGGAAGAAGATCGAGAAATAGGTTACAGAGAAAGAGAGATAGACAGATATACGTCGTGTAATTGAAGAAAAAATTACTTAAAACTAAAGAATGATGAGTCGCAGCCCGCGTGTGCAGGTGTGCAGATGAATTGAAGTAGAACAATGAGAAAATAAAGAAGGAAGGTGAAAAGAGGAATTAAAATATAGAAAAACAAGAAAGAAAAAAAACAACAAGAAAAGACAGTGCCCATGGAGGCGTATTTACCCTGATAGTACTTTTAGTCCTTTATGATATTACCTATACCTTATGAACGCCAACATTTTTTGTTTAGAGGAAACAAGCATCTGCAACATAATAGATAGACTTAATTTTGAAAAAGACACAGACAACGAAAAAAATCCTATAGTCTAATACATATCTAGGGACAAGAATGTAAAAACAAAATATAAAATGACATTTGATTTCCTACATGTACGAAATAAGTATGGACAAAAAGAGGAAGAAACTTACGTAGATAAAGATTACGTACACAAAATAAAACTCTTCTGTAAATTACGAAATAGATAAAAGTGGGATGGGAAAAAGGGGGTTGGGAGTGGGGGGTGAAGAGGTTAATGGAAGAGTACAATCCGTAATATCATATCTTTTTCATTAAATTTCCACCAAAACCTATGTAGCTTTATCAGTTGTTCTGTTTTTGCTTTTTTTTGTTTATATGTATAAATCGATTTTCTTAGTAAGAATTTCATTATAGTTTTGGTACTTTTATGTATTGCCTTTTTTATTATCTTAATACGCTTATTTACGTAACAGTGATTGATCATAAATATGTCTGCGCACCTTGCGCATCCTTGGAAAACATAATTTAATTTGTAGCTTCTTACTTTTCTTAATGACCTGTCTGCCTGTCAAGCAATTAAGTTGCTGTATAGGAGATAAATGCGTGTACATAATTATGGATATGGGGAACGGCAAGCCCTGGAAAATCAATGAAATGGGCCACGCCTAGTAGGCCTATAAGGCTGTAGCTTTCTATCTCACGCACTCTCCTACTCTGCAAGGTGTATTTTTACCGCGATACAGAAAACTAATATTAATATGAAATATAATGACGAATTTAGGGTACTTTATGATATAATTGCGTTTCAGTATAGTTGTATTTTAGTCACAATTGGCATAAATTATCATGATGTCCTTGAGATCTGTTTTATTTGATACATAAACAGCCCTCGCTTTCCTTTAAGATCCATGCAGCCTAGTGTGATTTGTACGGCGGATCTTTCTTGATGCCTAATCCAAAATTATGATAGGCTAATAAAGCTACTAAAGCGCAAGTCAAACTAACCGTAGAGTAACGTTCATTGTCCATTGGCGTTGTCTGAAACTTATACCATACTAATGAATACTTTTGTTTGTGCTCTATATTCATGGATCTTGAAAGTGTACACGATGACAGCACACAAAAAAAGGATGAGTTAAACTTTTTGAGGAGAGAAAAATGGAGACTTAATATATTTTTTTACAAAATGGATTGTATAAAACAACAAAATCAGCAGAAGTAGAAGTACATGCCACATCAGAGATATCTCAAAATATTCCATTGTTAACTTTGAAGCTGAGTCGACATTACAGTATACCTTTTTCTGTTGTTGTTGTTGTTGTTGTTGTTGTTGTTAATGTTGTTGTTGTTGTTGTTAATGTTGTTGTTGTTGTTGTTGTTGTTGTTGTTGTTGTTGTTGTTGTTGTTGTTGTTGTTGTTTCATAACCTATTGTCCAATGTTCCTCCTCTGCCTATTGACTGTTAAAAACTTAAATACTTACCAGGTAGCTGAGGTTCATAACTAACTTTTCTATTGTTTCATTGAATGATAGTTTTCATAAACCCAATAGTCTCATTTAGTATTTCAGAATTTCAAACAAAAGTTTTACTCTGGGCGATCAGAAAAATGCACGAGTTAGCTTAATATGCTCCTTGCATTTAGTTTTTTCTGTGCGCATTATTACTAATGTTGCAAAGGAAGTGAAATCATCTGTCGTTAGTATAGGTTCAAACTTCAAGCTGCGAAACAATCTCCCAGCACCACCCACCGTCAGTTTCCACCTGAGAAGGCTGATGCAAGTTTTACTGTATTTTTTGTTATAATCAAAGTTATATATTGCTGCTCAGCATAATCCTGATAGATGCTGCTCCGTCAAGCACGCAATGAGGAGACATTAATACCCTTGACATGAAGCAAACTAGTTTGAGTGAATACAAGATAGCACGAAAAGCAGAACCACCAAAGTCAGCATTGGGGACGTTGGTCCACGCCCTGAACTAAATCTAGCGTTATTTATGTAACTGTTACTGTAGTAAGCTTCATCAATTTTGCATACTTTCTCGATTGAAGTTACTGGGATATTAGTCCATGCCCAAGATAATTTGCTTTATCTGTGTGGTATTTTACTGTAATACTTATATAATTTCAGCTGAGACGTTCGTATTTCGCTTTTAACAATATCAGGTTCCGATTTAGCCGTGTTCTACGAGTACTTAAGAACAGGGGCTCGGGGCAAGGGGAAATTATTAACAAATGGGCCTCGAGTTAGGGAAGAAAGAAAAAAAGAGAAGGAAAGGAAGGCAGTTGTTGTTGTAGCTGAGTTGGTTTAACTCCAACATCAGCACTATTAAGCTATATTGTGGACGGATTCCAATACTGACGTCTGATAATCTTTATGTGCTGCCACACACGAGACAGGGCGGGGATACCATGACTTTTGTCGCAGCCGATCACATTGAACTGAAACCGACCCAAGCAGTAAGGGGAGAAATCGCCATGGCTCAAACCACGGAACTCCTGCGTCGGAAGCCGATTTCTTCCCCAGGGCTACCGCGCCCCCCAAGCAAGGAAGGAAGAAAGAAAACGAAACAACATGACATAAAAAGAAATTTAGCTAACTTCTGTATTCTTTTAAAAACTGGAAAAAATATTTTAAAAAATTGGGTGTGACAACTCACTCTCATCGTTAGATTTGTATTTCCGGAAGAGGGGACGCCAATCGAGAGCTTTCCACATTGTTTGAACTTCAAGACGACGGAGTAAATGCCGCGGCAGAGATGATTCTAAACTATTCTGAAGACATTAAAATCGATTTTCATTAACTGTAGAGACCAGTCGTACAACAACGCAGCCAACATGTCTGGCAAGTATAATGGGGCACAACAGAGAATTTTGGAGAAAAACAAAATTGCAAAATTCATTCCGTGGGTGCCGATCATTCTCTTAACCTCGCAGGGGCGTGTGTGCTGTCGATTTCTGCGTGGAGGCAGTCAATTTCTCTTGATATATACTGTTTCTTCTCTGCGTCAATAAAACGGTGGACAAAGTTGAAACACTTCTTATCACTGGAGTCAAGAATCGTCCAGCGTTTAATTGACACATGGTGGGAGGCGAATGAAAAAGCTACATCTGCAGTTAAGGATAGCTATCCTCAACAAATCGAAGCTTTGTATTCAAGGTGATACACATGAGAAGGGTGATGCGAGACGACAGGCCGGAAATCTGTAACAAAAGATGGATGAATTGGAATTTGTCTTTATGCTACATCTTTGGACTATTCTGATAGAACGTTTTCACAAAGTCAGCATGACATTGCAGAACCATCGGGTCACACCGAATACGTGTGTATCTTTATTTTTCGCTGCAAGACTTTGTCGCAACAACTCGTGACCATATTCACACAATCTAGCAAAGTGCACAGCAAATATTACCAGGTGTCCAAAAGTGTAAAAAAAAACGCATCCTGGTAATGACCCTTCTTCATACACACGAGACAACTGCAGCAAGGGTCAATTTAACCCAATCGCACTTAGATAGATCTGCCCACCCAACCCAGCTCCAACCTAAGAGAAGGGAAATAACTCCGCAAGAAAATCATACCTTACTTGTTTTAAAAAATTGTAAAAAAACACCCATAAGTGATAGAAACATAATTTAAATTGCAAAAATAAAAAGAATAAATGATCTAATAGATAAAGCTTAAATATATATGTTCATGAAAATACAAGAAAGGGTAAAAAATTTTAAAGAGAGAAGTTTTGAAAAATTTTGGCACAGATACCTGTGATGAAGGATTCAAAAAAAATATTATAAAATAAGTTACAGAAAGTATAATAATTTGGCTTGTATATTTACAAAGAAGAAGACTTGTAGTTTAGTTCAGGTGAATTTCAGAAAGATGGAATGAAAAACAGGGGAATAGGATTTTTTTTTTTAACGCGGCAAAAAAAGTGTAAAAAAGACAAAAATGAGACAGACAAGGTGTGGTTGGAAAAAAAAAAAAATCATAAAAAAAAAAAATAATATTTTAATCTCAATATAATTTATATAATAATAAAGAAAAAGACCAGTTGCTTGCTTGACATTAGTTTCAGAAAGATAGGATCAAATGTGAAGAATTGAGAATTTTTTTAATATTTACTGGTTTAAAAAGTTGCGAAAAACAGAAATAGAGGAAAGAGTGAAGGGGTAGAAAATAACTCATTTCACTAAAGATGATCACATTTTTCTTCATACTTTAATTTAGAAATCAGGAGACTTAAATTAACTAAAAAAGAGACAAAAAACAATATGAAAACTTCAGGCAAAATTTGTTTCTCAAAAATGTTTAATCCAACTGTAACAAAAAATAACAGGAAATTGATTGAGACAGATAGTAACAAAGAAAAGGGGTTTTCTTATTATAAATATATTGAACATTGCTTCAAAATTGTTTTAAAATGTGTATTTAAGCAAAATATTATTGATTATGAGTTAAAAAAATTTTTATTTAAAAAAAAAAATAAACATTAAATTAAAATTTTATTAAAAAAATATAACAAGGGAGTTACAATTAATCCTAGGAGTAATCTGTTTGTTAAATATAAGTACTAAAATTAAAAGCTTAAAATACTTAATAAATAGATTATTATCTTAAATTTAAAAAAAACTGGGAAATATTATTCTTATTTGAGGGCAGGCGGAAAGAAATAGAAGTAGCAGCAGGAGACTTTGGGTCTGACACATTAGGTCATATATTTACCTACTCAGTGCAGGGATGCATGATCTATTGTATAGTAATCCCAATTAGTGAAACACACAATGCATTTACTGCATGCTAGTAAGCTGGTGGTTAAAACCAGTCAAACATAAAACCCAAGTGGAGTTGGAAATATAAAATCAAGTACAGCCATAGATGATCACCGGCATTCTGCCGCAGTTGATCTTGACGCCAGACCTGGAACAGCAGTAGTATGCAGCCTTCCTGGAACCATGGAGACGATAAAGCCGATAATGTCTGACGAGAGGGTTGAGCCAGCACCAGTAATGTTGACACCGAGGTGCACCCTGGAGAATCTGGAATAGTTGTCGGCAGCTTGCACCAAACCTCAGGCTCCGTCGCCTTTGATACAGTATAAGGATAGCTATCCTCAACAAATCGTAACTTTGTATTCAAGGTGATACACATGAGAAGGGTGATGCCAGACGACAGGCCGGAAATCTGTAACAAAAGATGGATGAATTGGAATTTGTCTTTATGCTACATCTTTGGACTATTCTGATAGAACGTTTTCACAAAGTCAGCATGACATTGCAGAACCATCGGGTCACACCGAATACGTGTGTATCTTTATTTTTCGCTGCAAGACTTTGTCGCAACAACTCGTGACCATATTCACACAATCTAGCAAAGTGCACAGCAAATATTACCAGGTGTCCAAAAGTAAGAAAAAAAAACGCATCCTGGTAATGACCCTTCTTCATACACACGAGACAACCTGCCAGCAAGGGAATGTTCAAAGTAAAACCTTTCTCCTCAACCAATGTTATGGAAAGAGCTACTGTACACAATAAAGTGTCAGGCAATTTTATTTTTTTTGTTCAAAAATAAGATACAAGTAGAGCGTTCATTCAAGACTATGTTAAAAAGACTGACTGCACAATACCCGAACGCCGCCCCCCTCCCACCCCCCCCCCCCCCCCCCCCCAAAAAAAAAAAAAAAAAAAAAAAAAGATATTGAGAGTGAGGTGGTTGGGTTGGTTTGGTTTAACGTCCAACAGCAGCACTATATAGGCTATATTGTGAACGGGCCCCAAGACGGACGTCTGACAATTTTATGTGCTGCCACACACAAGACAGGGCGGGGATACCATGACTCCTGTCTCAACCGATCACATTATACTGACACAGACCCAACCAGTAGGGAACGCAACAGCCAGAATTCGAACTCGGGACCTTTTGCGTCGGAAGCTGATGTTCTACTCCTGGGCCCCCTTGATAGTTAGAGAGATAGTGATAGAGACAAGCACACAGAGAAAACAAAAAGCTAGAGCAGAAAGAGAGACTGAGAGAGAGAACAGAGAGAGAGAGAGAGAGAGAGAGAGAGAGAGAGAGAGAGAGACACACAAACAGACAGACAGAGAGAGAGAGAGAGAAACTGTTAGATTCACTTTTAGCTATTCTTGTAACGAAAGCAAAATACCGTCTCATTCGGAAAGCGTCCTCTTTTACTTTCTAGAAACACCTCGAGATAACGGACAACTCCTTTACAAGTATTGTCCTTTTTTTTTATTAGCTTTTGTTCTCTGTCAAATGCCAGGACTTGAAATAAATGGGTTCGTGCTTGACCTTGTGATAGGGCATCCTTCCTGAGCAAGGCTACCTAAAATAACAGCCTTGTTCTTGAGACATGCAGACTTCCCGACAGTTTTTTGACACAAGCTGAACAAAAAGTCAGTCTCCTGCGAGATCATTTCTTATTATGCAATGAAGAAGGCTAAGAAAACGAAAAGTTTTCCATGGTAAACACACTTGTTTTTTTTTCTTCGTGATATAATTGTCGTTGAGTTCAAGTTGATCACTGTTTTGCCATAATTATATTACCTTCTTATAATATGTCGTTTTGTTATTTCACCTTGCCCTGCGAATTTTGACAATTGTTAATAAGGGGAAATGTTAAAGAGACATATTTTTGTATAGAAAGTTAAATGTGTAATAGTTTGTTCTTTTAAATGAAAAATACGTTTCTATATGTTTCTCTAACACTTACAATGTGTAGGGTTAGAATATAGGCGTACGTCTAAACTTATTGTGGGCGGAAATTATACGAAATATGACATTATGTTGCCAAATTATTACAAACAAAAGAATCACTTGAAACAATTTGGGATACATTTTATAGCTCTATCCAGCATTCGCACAATGATTAATTTAGTTCTGCATTATTTCAGAAGTATAGGGTGTAGACAAAAGAAAGACAGGGTGGGGATATTGAGGAGGGGGAAGGGAAGAAGGTTGGGTCGTAGCCAAAATGTCAACTAAAGAGAATGACATAAGGGTCAAGCGTTTAATAGGATAAGAGGCTCGCTAATTTTTTAAAATTATTTTCTATAGGTCATGGAAAGGTATTTCAATGTTTAATCATAATAAGAATTGTTGCCTTTTTGTTGGTATAGAGCCGACCCATTGCAAAGTGTAACGTCTTTTCCCCTATTATCACTTTTGTCAATTTTTTTAAAACGACATTAACAACAACAACAACAACAACAACAACAACAACAACAACAACAACAACAACAACAACAGCAACAACAAATAAAGGGACAACAAGACAGCAACACTGATTTATAACATTGCAGATAAGAAGTAGAAAACAATAGGCAACTAACAAGAACGAAATAAACGCACCTGTTGAAGTTCTCCATGAAAGACAAGTTATTTTGACCTTTCCACAATAATTAAATTTGATACTTTATAATGACATTATGTAGCACAGGGACGTACACCAGGATCTAGATTCTTATTCACCAGGGAAGACTATCTTTATATTGAATTTATATATTTTCTCTCTTTCTTATTTTGGGGTAAGGATGTAGGGGTGTGGGGGGTAAGGCAGTGCTACTCGTGACATTATGTATAAAGTCTCTCCACCCTTTATCTCTTACGACCCTAAGACCTCGGGCACGATGCAGACCCTGTAAGACGATCTTTTGCTTGCCTGGAAGGATTGTCTTATGGTAAGAGAATAAGAAGCTTTCCTGGCACGCAACACAAGACACAATAAACAACGCTCTTTACAGAGCTAAAGGAAAATATCCCTTCCAATTCTAAATGTACAATATATATGATTACTTGCACTCATAGAAAGCCAAAAGAAGGTACAGCTGTATATTCAAAAACGGTGATCAGGCCCCGGCTCAAGGAGTATGTGTGTGTGTGTGTGTGTGCGTGTGTGTGTAAAAGAAAATGCAGAGTTCTTCAGACTCGCTTTATCTTAAAATGCAGTTCCATAATAATTTTATTTTGTTTTGATCTTGCGATCACATAATAATTATGGTGAACCGGGACTCTGGATGTATATGCGCTTGATTTGCTCTAGTCAGTTTCAAATTTATTTCACATTGCACATAGATTCGACATAAAAAAAAACTAAAAACAAAAACAAAACAAAAACAAAATGTACACAAATACCTTTGCAAAACATGCTTCATGGGACTTAGAGACTGACAGGAAATGTTCAATACTTTAATCAAAACGGCTTCATTCAACAAAGAGGCTAAAACGAACCAATATCTATTATACACTGTGTTTCAAGAAGATCAATAGCTCACCCCCCCACTCTCTCTCTCTCTCTCTCTCTCTCTCTCTCTCTCACTCTCTATCTCCCTTTCTCTGCTTTTCTCTCTGTCTATATCTCTTTCTCTCTCTCGTTCTCTCCCCTCTCCATCTCTCCCTCTCTCTCTTTCTCTCCCCCTCTCTCTCCCCTCCTCTCTCTCTCCCTCTCCCTCTCTCTCTTTCTCTCTCCCTCTC
>RQTK01000321.1:334640-372047 GCA_003991915.1 Elysia chlorotica
TTTTTCCCCCCCCTCTCCCCCCGAATCTCTCTCTCTCTATCTCTTTATTTTCCTCTCTCATCGTAAATAATTATTTAGGTGCATGTATGTACAATATAGGTTAATACATATACGCAAAGAAGTAAAACAAGCCTAAAAACAAAAGCAAACAAAAAATAATTATGCATGTATAAACACACACACACACACACACAAAAGAAAGCACGGCTACCCTCTCCGAAAAACAACCCCACCACAAGACGAGTTTTTGCCTGATTCAATATCTCTTTAGGCTTGAATAAGTACATTAATACAATTATCGAGATTTATAGAGAAGATTTATGTTTGATGACGCCTAGTAAGACTTTTCTCATAAAATTACTCTGCAATACAGAGTATTTTGTGTGTGTGTGCAGGCCTACCTTGTTTCTGGACTATTCTCAGCGGTTTTAGAGATCGCGTGATAAAATGTATTAATTGACAAAAAGAATCGATTTTTCCAAGGAACACACCGTTCGAATTTCAACCCCCTGTCAATCAGTTGTCTAGCGAAACAAAGACACAAAAAGCCATTCCCTAGCCCTGAAATTGTGAATATAAAGCAGCTTTGATAAGAACTTACAGAAAAAATAGGGCCCGAAGGAAATCGATCGTCGTTTATTTTTGTTAACATTTGCATAATATTATTTTACAGAATAAAGTTCTGCATGAATGAAGGGCGTGGTTGAAAAACCAACCCCCCCCCCCCCCCCCTAAAAAAAACTCGAATGAATTATGATTAGATTGACATTATTGCATTAGACATTTAGACATGACTAGTTATTTCTATTCTAAAGTTGTGTCACACCAACAAATCAATGCAAGATAGATCCTGCTGTAGTCAATGGAGAACTTCATAACCCCTCTCCCCCCCCCCCCACACATCTCTCTCTCTCTCTCTCTCTCTCTCTCTCTCTCTCTCTCTCTCTTTAAGTTTTGATAAACTTAGGTCTCACCCACCCTCACCATGACTTTCCAAACATATCTATATTTTTTAAATATGGTCTTATATTTACCAATGTACTGCAACTTAATACGTATTACTTTAAACCTATTACAAACTACGTCAATGCTTACCATATAGAACCGATTACCGTATCAACTCTAGGGAGAAATGGTTCGAGTGAGCCTTGCTGGAAAAACAGCGACCTAATCCGATTAGGGATTTTTTTCCCGATAATTATTATCTACGATTTTTCTGAGTGGTTCCGGACCTGCTTTAAAAGCGGATTTTGGCTCTCTTATCTTGAAAGCCATGGCACCGTTGGACTAGCGATTAGCAATTAAGCTGGCCTTATATGATGTTCCCACACGAAAAGGGTTTGGCCAAGGTAGACTTTTTAAGACGCATATAAATCACAGCTATAGGGAATAGAGATTGAAACAGCAAAAATGCAACAAATATTACTACATTTAGAGTAAATATTTGTGGCATTAGCTTTCACAATAAAAATACGCCAGAGTTGAATTATGGCACTGCTTTTTCGAGCGGGTACATGGGTAATACTTATAAATACTAATATGTACTACTTCCAAAAATAACTCCTTCCCCATTTCGCCGCCCTATCTATCCTATCTCTGCACCCCCCTCCCCCTTGCGCCTCATTTTTGCTGCGTGCTTGCCTGTCTATCTGTCTGCCTGTCTCTTTCTTTCCTTCATTCTCACTCTATGTATACGCCACACACACACACACACACACACATACACACTCACACACACACATTTATACCAAGGAAGCTAAAACAAAAATATCTTCTGCAGATACACCATATGATTGAGGCGTTTATAGCATATTATGCACAACTTGTACATTATCCTTTTTTTAAATAGGGAACTTATGTAAATGGTGAGGAGTAGGACTAATGTTTAATTTCAGTTTTGTCGTCGTTGAGTTTTTGTTTATTGCTAGTCATCCAAAGTTTTACATTATAAACACAGTCAGATGTTTTAGTGACTAAAGACTTCAGTTTTGCATGCTTTATATAACTGAGTATCATGAGCATAGATATGGAACCTTAGAGAGTGCTCTCCTATAATGTTGATTAGAGGCTGAGTGTACAGAGTAAAAGTACTGGTCTAAGGTCAGACCCTTGTGGGACACCGATTTCAATTGGAATGTAATTAGAGCTAGACTAGATCCACCCATCTTAACTGAGTGATATCTATGGCATAAATAAAACTCAAACCACTTAAGTACTGTCCCGATAGGCTATAGATCTCTTCTAATCGTCTAATCAGAATCGCATTATCAATTGTCTTAAAAGCTGCAGACAAGTCAAGAAGTGTTAAAAGGCACACCTTGTTTTCGTCTAAGATACCTAATATTTCAGATGTAACTTTTATATTTTTGTATAAAACCATTGACAAGATAGATAGATAGATAGATAGATAGATAGATAGATAGATAGAACTTTTAAGAGAGCTGTTTCAGTGCTGCGAAAGGGCCAGGGGCTTTGTACGCCGACTGAAAAACAATCAACGAATTATTTGTCTTAGGCTGTTTGAGAAGCTGGCCGAGGACAATCCTTCACAGGAGTTTTGATAAGAATTTTAGATTGGATACAAGTCTAAACTTGCTAAGACTTTTTTCGACAAGACCTGCTTTTTTCAATAAGGCTCTGACATGTACCGTAACAGTGACTGCGGGTTCTATCCAAATTGGGCTGCCTGGTTAGACTGGTGCCAATACAGTTTTTTATGTGATCGGCCAAGTCTCATGTAGTACTTAAACCGCTCTGGGGCCCTTCCTCTGACAAAAATATTAAGACGGAATAAAAAGATAATTTTTATTGAGTTCTTTAACAGATAATGTGGGTAAAAATGATATAACGTAATTTTTGGTCTTAGAAATAGTGTTGAAAAAAGCCAAAAACAGAACTTTAGAAGTTTGTTGGATTTTCTTTTTACCCCTGTTTCGTTAGTTCAATTTTTTTTTGCATCAGGATTTTATTTTTGACCGAAGATAATTACGTCCGCAGTCTAAAACAGACAACTTAATATGATGTAAACTGAGACGATCGGATGATACTTTTTGCTTTTCACACTCTGCATGAGAACAGAAAGAACCATGTAACTTGCATTTTCTGCTTGAATTGATGCCGACGACGCAGCGTTCGTGCATACATGTCATAACACCTGCTTTGTCTTTTTCCAGTGGTGAAACAGACGTCAGCAAACAATTAAAATTGTATTAGAATAATTAAAATAATTAAGCACATTTTTTAAATAAGAAATACTAATTTTTTGCCGTCTCACCACAAGTTAAACAAAACTTTTTTTTTTATAAGGCTTACATTTTTTTGTATAGGTTTTTTTTTAACATGAAGATATAACTTTTTTGAAAGTTACTGAGGTAAAGAAATGGTAGTCACTCCTACTAGGGGGTAGTGATCACCGTGGACGACACTTGTTCCCGCATCTTCTATGACAATTTTGGCGTGCGTATGGCCACTGACTACTCAAATATTCCTGTGTTCCTGCTCTTAGTGTAAACCTTCTCTTCTGAAAAGACACCTTCACGTGGTCTTTCCTGAATTCACAGAGGTCCACACAGGCGCCACCGAGGAGCTGGCGGTATAACCAGAATTGGGATGAGGTGAGCCCGCTTTAAGGTGCAAAACCAGAACATCGCCATCACAAATACGAGTGTATGTGGTATGCGCTATGGGCCAATTTTCTTGAGGGAGTCTCCTAACTTATCTTAAATCTTTTTATCCTTGTGCATTCCCAGTGGTTGACAGATGATATAGCTTTTAGAAATTTTTTAGAACACTTTTTCATACAAAAATAATGAGGGATACTGGTCGAGACATGGAGACGAGGAGAGTGGAATGTTGTACAGAAAGCCATAAAGCGATCCAGGACGTGACGATCCCCTGTCTGTGATAAAGAAAATTGGCCCTGTAGATGCAGAAATTAAACTCTAGCTCCGTCATAGTGCCGGCCTGCCAGGAGACATAAGGTGGTGGGGAATGGACTAGCTGTATGGCTTGCTCGAGTCTCCACCTGGATAGAGGAGGTTTGTATCCCTTATCTCATTTCTTGCACATAACTATTCACATCAGACGCACTTGTTCGAGAAATCCTTAGAAACTTTACCTTTTGATACATCATATGTTGTAATGACCAGACAAACCACAGGCTTCCCATCTTGAGGCATGTCATGAGGACGAATCTCAGAAACACATGCCACATCGTTTGTCGCGTGTCTAAACAAGAACTGCGCAGTACCGTAGCAAGGAACAAGGTTGCCCGATGTGAAAAGTCAGATACTGGAACTCAAGTTAACTTTTAACAGTTCAATATTTGCGGCATCGCCATCACAAAAAAGGTGGAACTCGCAAACCTATCCAGCACAAAAAACAACATACATATAGCCCACATTCAGGAAACCCTACATAAATGATATTCACATTACAAGCTATGCGCATTATGCCTGTAAATGTAAAGATTGAAGAGGCATCATAAACTACATTAGAAATGACCAACAAGCTACAGTCGATTATTTAGATGACTCTCATCCAGCTGAAATACTTAAAACCACATTCTGGCGGAACAATCAAAAGTTTGTCCTCTACAATATAATTATTATATAACCCACCTCTTAACAGTCTTAAATTTCAACTTTCTCCTAACGACTTTCATTAGACAGTATGTGCAGAAGACTTTAACAGACATTCACCCCAATGGAAATATAAGGATATCGAAGATACTGGCAAAGCCATTGAAGAGTTATGAAGCACAAACACTCCTTCACAGGGCCTACAATACTCTTAGCAGACCAGATCCATACTGTCTTCAGATCTGTTTCATAAAACAGCACAAGTCATTGACAGCCCAGAAAGTGACCAAAGACCCAATCTAACTGCCATCACTTCTGCCAACAAAAAAGAACTTTACTTCAACAAAAAAGATGTATTTTTTAAAGCAAACTGAGAGTTGTACCAACAAACTTCACACCGGCATTTAAGCAATACTGAGAGAAATACACATGTGCAGACTAAGTAAAAACATCACAAAATTGGAATCTGCACAAGTCAGTCTACCGAAAGGCTTTCACAGCAAGTACAAACATTTTTGGAACTACAAGATTCAGGAGGCAATCAATGTGAGAGAGGCAGCAGGAAAAAAAACTTTGAAAATTGACCCAACACCGGAAAACAAAACAACATATAACAGAACTAATGCTCAAGTAAAACGGACAGTGAAGACAGCCAACAGCATGGGCCATTATGAAATGAACTTGATCTATCTCAAGGTGCAGTCAAAGCTTGGGCCCTACTAATAACCTTAGAGGTCAAAATAATTTATTTTTGATCAAGCCTGGTAAACGAACTGACGTTGTTGTTTTCTCTGATGCTCAATTTGTCTTGCAAGCCGTTGACAACTTGCGAACATAAAACTCATAATGAAAAGCCTTGTGAAACCTATTAAAAACTTCCTCACTACACATGTTGTTAAACTGACACTACAATGGATACAAGGACATAAAATATTTCAGGTAATGAAAGAACAAACTAGGTAGATAAAAAACAACATACCCCCAAAACCCTCAACCAACATCCATGACTACAGCCGGATAGATTATAAGAAACAACAAGAAAGAAGAATGCCTGATTGAGTGGGCTCTGGAAAGACAGGAAGATCTGTCTTGAAACACATGCCAACACTCAACCCAGAAGACAGCGTTAATTTTGTGAAACGTCAAGAACAGGTGACAATATATCGCCTTCGAACTCAGAATATTACACTCGACTACGAAACCAATCGCTTACAACCCCCGAAATAACATTTCTGGTCTGTATGCCCACAAACAAATTAAACAGTCGAGCTCATCTTATTCAACTGTCCTAAACTAGAGGACCTCCAGCACAAAACTTCTAACACTACTTTTGAAAATACATTGTATTGCGGAAAAAACCTTCTGGAAAGGACATAATACATTACTCATCGTGGCATCAGGTCGAAGGGCGCAGGCTTAAGTGGCTGCAGCATCATAAAATAAAATAAAGGTAAGCAAGCAACTAAATGTCAATGTCGGGGTGATCAATGTGTGTTTGCTAGGTTTGAAGCAGAAATGTTTCTTAAGTGAACAAAAGAAGGAAAAGAAGAAGAAGAAGAAGAAGAAGAAGAAGAAGAAGAAGGAAAAGAAGAAGAAGAAGAAGAAGAAGAAGAAGAAGAAGAAGAAGAAGAAGAAGAAGAAGAAGAAGAAGAAGAAGAAGAACAACAACAACAACAACAACAACAACAACAACAGCAACAACAGCAACAACAACAACAACAACAACAACAACAACTACAACAACCACAACAACAACAACAAAGACAACAACAGAAACCTCTGCAAGACTTAGTAGCTGTTTTCTGAGGAGTCTACAGCTTGTTTACAAATTGGCGTTTAATTCTTTGAAGATGTTGCTGAGTTATCGTATAAAATGACACGTATTCCTCGAAAAAAAAATATTTGTGAGGTTTAACGTTTTTAATGTGTTTTTTTTAGACCGTGGGCGCTTAAATTATTTGAATGTTTATCAGCCGCGCGGGGTAAGTAACAAAACTCTCAGCGGCTCTTGTAATCGATAACACACCGATATGTTATCCGCAAGTGTCCAAATTGGTAAAAAAAAATAGTAATGCCATTTACCTATGCCTGCTAGCAATACCTATTTGGTTAGAAAGAGTATATTAATTTTTTTTCCCATCAAGAGGAAGGTGTTCCTATCGTCAGATTGTTCAGTTGATAGAGCGGTGAACTGATGAAAAGATGATTCGGTGTTTACATACAGGTTTTTATCTTATGTTTGAGTTGAGGGATAGCCGCCGTATAAGTTTAATTCTGATACGATTTTTTTCAGGAAACCTGGAGAACGTTACAGTGATGGAAGACTGCAGCAAGTGTCCCGGTTTTAATCAATGTTCAGCAACGTAGGGCATTCTCTATCTTATTAGAACTCTGCAAACGACATCAGCATTCTTTCCCAAGAGCAAAAGGACGTACAAGAGACGCTTTGTTGTGTGGCAGAAGAAGCCGGGAAAACTGGAATCTAGATAAACATCAGAAAGACTGAAGCCATGAGAATCAACAACAGATTATACCTTGCGACTACATGGCGAGTTTGACAAGTTTTTCTATCTGCTTGTGGAGTGTTGTTAGAAAAGAGGGGGCACATACGAAGACACCAGATGCCGAATCAACAAGGCCAGACACATCTTCAACACCTTCAAACCAATCTGGAGGTCTACAGAACTATTCTAAAGAACTTGATAAGTGATTGCTATTAACCCAACTAGTTAGTGCGAGAGTAGCCTAGAAAGCGTCACTTGATGCCTGAGTCTTCGGGATAGCGGTAGCCTTTACCAGCCCTCTTCCACGGTGTTGCACAATTCTCACTTTTCAGTAAATTTTCTGGCGTTTAAGTGGATAACTCCTCTTTATATTTAACTATTAGTCGGAAACAATATCCGGATCTTCAATACTAAGGTAAAGTAGGTCTTTGTCTATGGCTTTGAAACATGGCGCGCGACCAACTACAATCGTTCACCAACAGATGCCTCAGAAACATCCTCAATGTTAGGTGGGCTGAAACAAAGAACTGTGTGCCAGGACGAATCAAACCCCCATCGAGACAGATAAATATTAAAATGATTAAAAAGCGTAAACGTGGTTGGATAGACCAAACACTCCGAAAGCCTCTACCCAACATCACAAGGTAAGCCCTAAGGTGGAATCCTCAAGGAAAAAGAAAGGAATCAAGAGGCTTAAACTAAAGTATGTGTGTTAGCGGTCAAATTGTTTTGTTAAAAAAATACTTACTGATTGAAGACTATTTTTAATATTGAGAGTAGTTAAACAACAACGAACACAGTTATAACAGGGTTTTTTTTCAACCATTAAACGTTGTACTGATGTGAAGAGCAGCATCCTTTTCTTAGAAAAGAAAAACCAAATATAGACTCAAGACAAGGATACATTTTAAATACCTCTTATTTCGTTGGGGATGATTAAAAACAAAGTCAACAAAAATCCACTTCGGTATGATACTTTGGGAAAACCTGAAAAGTAATTCATTACCACTGAATTATAAGAAAGAAGTAGATCGGCTTATAAGAGCGTCGGTGAAGTGAATACAGGACATAATGATATCAATGACCCGGCGTAGAACCTTATTTAATTACTGTCAGTTATACTACTTCATTCATATTCTGCTTACAAGCAGCGATACGCGTCTTGCCTTTACGTCTCAGGTACGTTCTTTAAGTTCAAACAATTACTCTGTTAGTATATTCAGTGAAACTTGGCTGTAACAATCATTGTATTGAATTGAAAATGCTCTGAGGTGATACACAAACTATAAGAATAACTATTGTATGATCAATAAAACATTAACGTCTCAGTAGAGCCAGGTAAACAATATGCCAGGCACCCCAAAAAAAAGTAAAGATAGGTATTTCAGCTCTAAGAATACATCACGATACAAAACCTAATTTCTTTTTCTGTCTTGCATCCAGAATAATTTTTGGTGTCTCAATTGGGCTAAAATGTCTACGTGTATATTTTAATTTTATTTTACAATATCTTTTATTTTTTGAGAAACTTATCAGTTTTATTAGATTCTATGCAACAACTTTTCTCTATCATATAGTTGCTAAAGCGATTTCTTATTATCTGGAAGTAAAACGTGCCACTGTAAGGCAGCTTGGGTTTGTTTAGTCATAGGGTAAGGCACAACAACACTTAACATTTCGACTAATATTGTGAGTCCTAGGAAAACAAACAACTAAATCAATTTAAAAAAAACATTTTTGATTAATTTCGTTTAAAACTGTGAGAAAAAGCTAGTTGTGTATAAATAGATAACTAATCACGTTTTTCAAATGTGAAATATATAATACGGGGTCAGCTAAGTCAGTACAAGAATCCCCAGCTATTTTGCACTCTTTCGAACTCAGTCATGTGTGGATTTTTTTCCAACGCCTATTTCAAGACAATATAAACACAGTTGTCCGTGTAAGACACAGGAAGATTCTTAGGATGTTAAAAATTTGAACGACATTATCACCCGCTAACTTTTGGGAAACATCATCTTTAATGAAGAAATTGAAACCGCTTCTCCCTAGGCAAGGTTTAAACTTGATCAAGATTACAAACTAGATTAAAAATGTGCATAACAAATTTGATGCTATTGAAGGTAGATTCGAATATCTATGTTACTTCTCTCTAAGCTTTCATTAAGAAAATAAAAAAGGTTTAATACCATGTAGAAAAATACCAGAAAAAAAAGACATCGCCTGCATCCAAGAAACCCATCTGAAGCCCAACCATAGATTTTCCATCAGAGGATTTCAAACCTTCAGAATGGATAGAGAAAGAGCACATAAAGGTGGAGTGCTGCTCCTTGTAAGGAACTCAATTCCAGCTAAGGACTTTCAGGTCGATACAAAAGAGCAATCGGAAATCCAGGCTGTCAAGATCACAGTGGAAGACACAGAGATAACCATCCACAACCTGTACTGTCCTCAAGACAAGGAGTTATCACTGCATTGCATGGACATCGCCTCGGAAAACAGTATTGTTGTTGGGGACTTCAATAGCCACTCAACTTGTTGGGGATATGATCACACTGATCGGAGAGGAGATGAAGTTGAAGACTGGCAAATAGACAGTAACAAGATCTCAATCCCCACTGGAGTCTTCTCTACCAATTACAAGGCTGAAGCTACAGCTATACAGGAAGGAGCAGCACATGTCCAATCAAGCCCCCATTCAACAAAAAAACATCGTTTTCCTGACAGATGCCTTGTCTGTTCTACAGGCCCTCAAATCCAGCAAAAACAAAGACCTAAATGATCTGACCTCAGCGCTAACCTCGCTAAGCCAAACCCATACAATAGCCCTACAATGGATTCCCTCCCACTGCAATGTATTTGGCAATGAGACTGCTGACTTGCTAGCCAAAAAAGCAGCAGCGCTCCAACAAAATGACTACACAACAACATACAGTGAAGCAAAGACAATAATCCATGCCCAACAACATGAGGAATGGCTGCAGGAACACCCCAACCATGTCCAAAATGATGCTTATCATGCACTGACAAGAGCTGAACAAGTGGTCATTTTTAGGCTCAGAACAGGACACAACCGCCTGAATCACCACCTCTACACAAAGCTCCACATTGGAACATCAGACCAGTGCACATGCCAAACTGGAGGTCAAACAGTCATCCATGTCCTACAACACTGCCCCATGTATGAAAACCTAAGAAACCTGATGTGGCCACAGGACACACCAATGGCACAGAAGCTGTATGGAAGCCTGGACTCACAGCAACATTCATGTCAGAGACTGGGCTGTCCATTTGAGTGAACGCAAAGAAGAAGAAGAAGATACCATGTAGAGAACTAGATCTAGATGAATAGAATCTAGACATAATCATTTCTTTAAAGTCGTACGACCAAAGTTTGGTGTTGCAAGCTCTAGGTGATACCAAGTATGGTGCTATGTGCACACGCTTTTGTATTTAAAAAAAATTGAAATTTCAAGTATCAATTTTGGTATGTTCTGCCCATCCGATTTTGGTAAACTTTTGTATGGAGGTACTTTAGAAAGGAGTTAGCTGTAGGTTACATTCTATTTTTCCTGGACTATATTCTTTTGCCTATCAAGTTACTTTGTATTTTTCTTGTAATATTTATATGATTTAAAACTTAGGCAGATCTAAATCAGACATAACAGAACCGGTTCATAACGGGATACACAACAGTTGATTATTCAAACAAAAATAGTGAGTTATTCTTAAATACTTCAAATATAATCATCCACAAATATAGTTATTGTCAATAAGATAGTAGTTTTTAAAGCGAAATAGACTATTTACATCGCTCTACATATTATGTGTGGGAAAGTTTATTTCTGTTTAAAAAAAAACTGCCGCAAAGGAATCAAAAGGCACAATGAGGCGGGGCATTTCATTGGATATATCTGCCAGTTTACCACAAAATACATCTGTGTATTTGAAAATGCACAAAAAATAACACTATTGCCGTTTACACAAATAATGATAATCTCCAATATCAAAGCCAAACTCAATTACCACAATATAACTGTTCTTCGTTTTTTTGTATGCAAAACCGGTACGATAAATATGGCTCTTCACATACAAAACGAAAGGGAAAGTCTAGGATTATTTAGCCTAATAATATGCAAGATGTTTTTTATTACTCTGCAGAATACTAACACTTTAGCTATGTTGACAATGATATGTTTTGTATGGTTTATGTTTTTCATACTTTAATTAACGTAAAAACATTTTTAAAGTAAAAAGTAATGGTATGATAATTAAAGTGGAAGGCTCTCTCTCTATCTCTCGCTCTCTCTCTCTCTCTCTCTCTCTCTCTCTCTCTCTCTCTCTCTCTGCGTTCTCATTTTTGAATCTCTTTAAAATGTTCAATATTTATGCCAATTTTCTACGAATGCGGATCGAAAACTCTCCAGCAAATGGATTATATAAAACAAGCAAGTACAAAAATGCTGCCAAGTGTCCGAAACAAAAAAAAGAGCTTAAAAATATGTTTTCAGACGAGCCAGTATATGCCAGCGCTATAACTTTTCTTTAAAAAATAACACAGAACTTCTGTAACATTTTATATTGAAGCTTTATATGAGAGAGCGTTTCCATATGCAAGCCATATCCATCCTACAATACGCAATTATGAATCTAGTTCTTTCTAAGGGAATTATACAAGATTCCCCCGGTCTCTAACCAGACAAGTTGCCAATGCCTACGGCAAAATCCTTTGAAGCTGCCAGCTTCACAAAGAATTAGTCTAACCGACCACAAACGAACCTACGAACTTCAAGTCATTCAACATTATTAAGCCCCCGTCCCCTCCCCCTCTCAGTACATCTCCTCAAGTAACGACCTATACTAATGTATATTATCATATCTTAAGCGGTTTTTTTTCTCTGAGATACCGCTGTGGCTAGCTTAGGTGACATACCCTACAAAACTAGAGAAAAAAATCAGGGAAAGAAAAATATGATTTTACACTTGATTATTTAACTGACCCTCCATTCCGAGTGCTTAAATTGACAGAAACTGTGAGAGCGAAAAATATTCTGTGGGCTATTATACATCACGGAAGGGGTGTCAAAAAGATGACGTTATTTAAGTGTAGAGGCCAGTGCTCGTCGAACAAAGTTCCGTGTCTCGGTGCTGAGGCTCAATGGACAGCGGTGAGGGGACACAATCACACCTCCCGGTTTACTTCTCAGGACATAAACTGCGCTTTTCCTTGCACAAACCGCAAAAAAACTTTGCTTGCTGGCTTTCGCAGGTTTCTTACAAATTGATTGCATTAAATTTAACGGATGAAGACGGCTTCATATTATCATTCTTCTACCGCACACGGAATTTACTTTAAAGGAATATCTCGGACTTCACTGTAAGGTAAAATAATTCCTAACAAGTAAGTCATATCCAGTCAATAAAATTACATTTATGATATTCATAAATATAAAAAAACATAGTTTTATGTAAGCGGATTTTTCCAACCGTTGCATTTTAACTATATCAAAGAGTTGACGGTAATGGTCTTTACACACTACATTACTTTTCGAGTTGTACCCGTCCTTGATTAAAAGTTTTTTTTGTGTGATAAATTTAACCTTCTGATGTCTGCGCCAGTGTGCAACTAACATAGATTTCTATGCACCAATGCAAATGTAACTCACTTTCACTTCTTTTATTATTTAATGTAAAAATACTAACGAAACTTCCTTTCTGTTTATACTTTTAACATTCAGAACAACTTAAATAGGATTTCATGACAAACAATTAATAAGCCGCCAACAAGTAAAGCAACACAATATATATATACAAAACCGCAAAAGAGCAAACAATGAAAAATTATAAAGTTTGAAACTACATTCTAAAGAAATTATTGCCGATTTCTTGTTTACATGCGTCCCTTTTCTTGAGGGTATGAAAGTTTTGAATGAACGTGTTAAAAGGAAAAAAAACAAAGAACGCAAACAAAATATGCGGGCATTCCCCTTCCATTAAAAATATCGACAGGACTCCCGAAAAAAAAAAGAATCAAAACATACTCACACACACACACATGCGCAACCATCCACACACATAAACCCACCCAGACACACAGCCACATACACACACACGTAAGCAATGATAATTGAAGGGCAAAAAGTGCCTAAGTCAGTAAGTGTCAACTGACTGTTTTGAGATATTGCCATTTAAAGATTTTGATTCTGTTTAAGATTTGACGCCGTGTGCACAGAAAAAGAAAAAAAATGGTAGTCTCTTTCAACACTGTCACTACCACCATTGACACCACCACCACGACTACGACGACGACCACCACCAAACTATCATCACCGACACCACCAATACCACCACCACTACCACTAACACCACAACCACCACTACTACCACCGCCACCACCAGCACAACCATTAGTACGACCACCACTTCCACCACCACCTACAACAATTACCATCATCAGCACTACTACTATTACCAACACCATCAACATCACCATCACTACAAATGCCACCACTACTATCACCGCCAACACGCAGCAACTGAAGTAGGCCCACTCTTACTGCGATAGAATTTGCTTTTGTTACGACAGATCCTTGTGTTTGTTTTTTTCTTTATACTTTTTTCTGTGTTTTTTTTTTTCGAGGGAGGGTTGGGGGGAGGGGGGCCTACGACATTTCTTATATAAACGCTTTTGTGCCTAATTGGACAAAGAAAGTATTGCAATATCTGACTTAATGATTTGACTCCAAGCCTGGGCGTTACATGTTACATGTGGAGGCATCTTTTAGCTCTTCCTCCGCCTCAATTTTTTTATGCAATTGACATATTTCAGTCGCTATATCCCGAAAATATCAAGATAGATTATTGTTTTTTTTTATTTTAAAAGAATCATTTTAAGCTTTTACCTCGGCCACGTCGCATTTCTTTTGACCACAGCAATTTATTAGTTATAGAAGGGAAGCGCACTTGCGTCAATGGTAGAGCGTTGGTCTCCCAATCAAAAGGTCCGCAGTTCAAAACCCACGATTCGTGAACATTGCACTGTTTAATCTCGTCCCACATTGTTTGAACCCGTGTCAGTATATTGGAATTTTAATCTTGGTACCCGTAAACAATTTAGCCTTGTTGCTGACTTTAAACTTTGAGAGTTGTAGTAAATTTGATTTAACGTTCAACATCAGCACTATATAGGCTATCTGTGTACGGATCCCAAAATTGACGTCTGACAATTTTCTGTGCTGCCACACACGAGACAGATTATGGATACCATGACTCCTGTCTCAGCTGGTCACATTAAACTGACACCGATCCGACCAGTTGGGACCGAAATCAATGGGCTTGGACCTTTTGCGCCGGAAACCGATGTTCTACTCCAGGGCCATCATCCCCCCCCCCCCCCCCCTGGACGTAAGAGACTAAATCAGCTAAACAAATAGACATATTAATGTTTTTGTTCAAAGAGAATACCATGTAGTTTGCACATATTAACCCACACTTTAGTGCCATTTCGGAAGTCGGTGTTATAGCGTTTTCAAATACATTATGGCAGTAGGCTGATAGAAACAGAAATAGGTTAAACTGCGCCTAACTGGCACATACATGTTGGGTCGGACTGTCTGTGTTATGTACCCAAGAGAGACAGACGTTTTGCGATCCCCGCTTAATCTCTGTGTGGCAGCAGATAAACAATTGTCATACTTCACAAGTCTTAGGACCCGTCGCCGAATATGATCCTCCTTGGGAACACAGGAAACGAGAAGCTATGACATTTGTATTCGGGACAAAAGTCCTCTCATGCAAGTACCCCATGTCTCGAACATGGAGCAGGGAAAAGCCATGGTTGTGCCCTTCATGAGGATCGCACGCTGGATCTCAGGTTCATTTTGTACCGAGTATTTTTATTGTTTGTATACTTTTTGTTTTCTTTGGCAAGCCTACAAATCAACTTAATCCACATGTTCTTGGGGTAGCTCTACGTTCTCTTATTATTTCCAGCATGTTTGAAAATCTTGACTTCATGCAGTCACTGTGGGTGTCATTCTTTAAATTTACTGAATTTTCATTTGGCGCCTAATTCCACGACCTCCTCTACTCAGGAACAATAATATTATATACAATGTCTCACACAAACACCTATATTGAGGAGTCACATTGCATAGAAAGCTTCATATATTTATTTCAATTCTAATCTAGACCATTGTACACGATGGGCATGGCCTCGGCGAAATCCACGAGAAACGAAAAACTATTGACATTCTATAATAGCATTTTAAAGCAAAGAAGAAACAGCAAAACAAAGGAAAACAATAAGACCAAACGGGTCTTTTACCGCTAAGATACCACCATATGTCCATCCCACTACTGTCGTAGCTACCATACAGTCAATTGTGAATAGATGATGCGCAGTGTACCTACGCTGCTATAGTCCAATGCGTGTATTCAACTGTTGGTTCTACTACACATCGGAAAAACACACACGCTTGAGGCAGCTGTTACACATATTTCCTTCGGAATCTTCCTACGTTAAATACCAAATGCCAAAATCTATTAAGTATTGGTATCATCACCCCGTCTGGCAGTACTCAAAATTATCAGATGTTAGTCTTGGAACCCATCCATGAGATAGATAAGCTGAAGATAAACGTTAAGAAAGCAAACGACGGACACCTGCTTATGGTTTCATTCCTAGTTTTTTATGATCCCTAAACGGCTGCTAATAAAACATATCAGTATTAAGTTCTTCCCCAGGCTACACGGAGAGACAAACAATACAGACGCCCAACAGAAAACGTCTTTCAGACGTTCGAGCACATAATTATCGCGCTAATTATCAAACGATACTAGTTTTGAAGCGGTGTTCTCAAATACCAATGTTTTCCACGGTTTTACTATCCAAGCGTCGTAGGTACAACGTCGTGGTAGCTTACAACTCGTCGTGAAAACTTCTTATTTGTATCATTTTATCTTAAGACATGTCGTGAATTTATCACAATGATGTACTTACGATTCTATGATAGCTTGCCAGATGATGTCTTGGTAAGATTACTAGCTCTGTGTACTGTATTAAATTTTCTTAACAGGAGTACTGTAAGTCCATGCATAATAGCAATTAATTTTTTTCTGCTTGTCGGCATTTTTTATATAACGCTTTTGAATACTATTTTGAGATACAAATTGATAGCCTTTACATGCAAAACACATTTTCTCAAAGGGTAAAAATTATATCTCGTGCATACCATTAGGCACAGAGAGGTCTTTTAGTATACTAGGCCCTTGTTAATTAAAAGACCAAGTTTCAATTCACAATATGCTCATACATTTTTGTCGCTCAAACAAAGAAATAGAAGAGTGTCTAAAATATTAAACTATAGTTATTGGATAATTGCCAACTTATCTAAAATGGGTGCCTTGCGCTTGGACCAAAATTCACCAGTAGACCATTGTCTGTTGACATTAGCTGCTGCGTTGAAAAAAAAAGTCGACAACGGTTGCCTCGCGTCTAATATTTGGACCAACCAGTTACATACTTCTTCTCATTATAATTGAAGTATATTACTTTGAGTTCAGCTGACTAAATTAGAGGAGTCAACAAACATCAGCTATTTTAGTTTTGTAATCTAATGCATTGCGGTGCAACGCCTGTAAGGCAATTACTACCGATGAACTTCTAGTTCATAAATTGCGATTCGCTCCATGCACTACAACCCCATCAATCATTAATTTTCAGGTTAATTCTCTCTAGAAAAATTAATGAAAGTATGATAGCGGAGACATGTTACGTCTAGAAAGCAAAATAAAATTATAACATTAAAAGACACCCCGACTTCAAACTCTCTATCTCCCAAAAAACAACAACAAAACAAAAACCCAACGAAAACAAGCCATAGAATCAATTGAAAAAAACAAAGCGAATACGAATATATAAAACCACACATTTGGTTCCAAAGACATGACTTACTGATCACACAAGACAAAAATGATGTCAAGAGCCAAAGTTGTTGATTATTTAAGGAAAAGTCACAACCAATATGTATAAAATATAATTGTTACTTAAAGTATCCTATTTGTAACACGGTGAACAAAACCAAAATCGCGCATAATACAGGCTTTGGGTTAAAAAGATGGAACTAAGTTAATGAGATAAATGTGTCAGGAAAAGCATATTGCTTAGACGTTATATTTCCACAGACGCTACTTTATTATAGATGCTTCATATCATAAAGTATCTAACGAATGCTTTGTAACACATTCAATGCTGTTTATTTATATAGAATCAGCTTCTTTTCTATGTCATAATGCATGTACATTTTTTATACAAAGGCAGGGAGCGAAATTCAACAGCTTTTCACGCAGTGTTGTGAGATACACCACATTTTATTGACGTAGCAGTTTGTGTTCCTATCCCTCCTGAAGTAAATACATCTGAATTCATGGCATTGCATACTTCGTGCCTCCACTGCTGTTAACAATATCCTTGGGACCTCTATGTTATCCCAACAACAACTCAACTACAGCGACTAAAACAAAAAAAAACCTGGCTCTGTTATAAAGTGGAAACTTAAATTTAAGGCCAGCCATAGAGGATATCAATTTTTTGGATAGAGCTACAGAAACCATGACGCCTTTAGGAGACCTCGGCCACTTAACAACTCCTGCTGCCGCACACTTGAATATAACGACACACGTCTACGACACCCATGGGCTGTTCATCCATCCTCACTGGTACAAGTACCCTCTCATTCCTCCCATGTGGCATTACTCCATGGGCATCTTCATAACTTTCGTCAGCATCTTCGGGGCGATTGGAAACCTATTGGTTATGTACATTTTCGGCACGTGAGTAAACATGCTATTTTCTTTTTACATTAGTTGTATGGTGCGCTATTTCATTTCTAAAATACCAGAGGTTTGATGTATTCTAGAAATAAGATAGGACTTCTACTTCTTCTTGTTCATCTACTTCTTAAAAAACAATTCACAGATCACCCTCAACTTCTCCTCTTATCTAGCAACATATCGCTTGGTCTTCTCAAGAAAGACAAAGTAACAGGCCTGGGTATCTAGGAGAGAAAGTTATATTGACTGGAATTAAGAAATGATGGGTTTTAGGTATATTTTATGGCAAGAAGTTTCTAAATGAAAATCCTCTCTGTGCGCGCAATTTATTTTCCATCAGCTTTAGAAGTGTCAGATACACCTAAAGACCAGGGGAGGGCGTGTTAGGGGATAGGTTTAGTTTTGGTGTAATATTTTTGTTCTGGAGAAAATTATTTTATGTAGGTAAAACCTTTTTCAATATATCTAATTATTGGTTTGATGTTTGAAAAGTACATGAATTGTTCACTTTGATTCATTCAGGGGTTTTGCGTAATCGTGCAAGCAGTCTGGCTATCCACTTCTCTTTGTCGTGTATACCTCTGATAACACCGTTGTTGTTCTATTCTCTAACAAATTCTATAACGTTGTCTACCAAATGTCTTTGCAGTCTTCCAGTCACTTTCTTTCACTCGATCAGACTGTGATGCCAATGGTTAAAACAGTGTGTTGAAAACGTTTTAGATTAATTCCTTGATTTTGTTAACATTTTTCTTATGATCGTCACCTTTTAAGTACTCTCTGGCTAAATGTTCGCTCTGCCCTTGCAATTTCCAGTATCATTCTTAGGAACTATATCTTGGTTGCTTTGAATCTTCTTTACCTCTTAACATTCATAATTATTTGAGTTTCACAAGATTAACACAGTGTAGCCTTTATATAACATCACAAACCTTTGATTTTCAACCCAATATAATTATTATTTATTTGCGTGTGAACACATAACTCATTCCCCTCAATGCATAGTTTATACTAGTATTATACTATGCTTATTCGTCGGCATTATATTTTTACGTTTATAAGTAATGCAACATCCAAGCTAAATATTTTACTTTTGGAAGTGTTTTATCAAGTTTTTTTTAACTGTTGCACACACTTAGCGTTAGTTGTCTTTCTTTCGGTTTTAACCATAGTTTTAGCTTTCCTTACATTTAAGTCCAACTCATATATCCACTCCAATAACCACCCCAACCAACACCGGGTATTAATTTCACTACTCGCAATTAGTGCTGTTTAGAAGTTTGCTATTTAATTTGTCCATTTCTTTTTCTTTGTATACCAAGAACAAATCCGACCGGAGAACAAACATTCGTCTTATACCTCCCTTTTTTTTTAAATGAAAGTCTCTGGTTTTGTACACTCACTGATGCAGACTGTTCCGAGTCCACACCAATATTCCATTAATGTCAGGTCTTCCTTACCTATACCTAGGTCCATAAGTACAGCGTCACGGTAGCTTACAATTCGTCGTAAGCCTTCTTATTGGCATATTTTACCAATTGTAAGCCATGGCGACTTTATACTTACAGCCCCTAACATGTTTAGTGTGTCAATAAACGTGAACGTTGTAATTCGCCAAACGTCTTGACAAAAGTCTCTAAAGCATAATTATTATTTGAAAAAAAATGTTTTAATTGTTTTCCAGCTTTCTTTGAATGTCGGTTCTATGAAAATATAATTATGGAATATGTGTTTCCCTTTTCTCTCTTGCATCCCAAGTGTTTTTTTTTTCTTCTTCATTATTATCAACTTTTTGCCTTTTTCGTTATGTTTCCTGAACAATTTTGTCAAGTGACTCATTACACTCGTTTTTCCAGTGCATTGTTTACTTTTATTCCGATTTCTCCTCTTCCTATTGATTTTTCAGTTTTGATCTTATTGAATTTTTAAATTTCACTTCGTGGCAGAGCGGTCGCTTTCCCTGATCTATAGCAAATAAGTCAGCAAATAAGATACCTTTGGACCTCTTTCAGCATTTCCTCCATCTCGAGGAGTGTTTTATCACATTTTAATGGGAAACGTTTTTATACATTTTTTTAATACATTTGTGTATCCTTTGTTACTTTTTGTACACAACTTCTTTATCTTGGCATTGTTTGTCAAACGATATTTACATTATGTTTTTGCTGTCTAAACATTTTTTCATACAATTTCTGCAATGTTCTTACATTTTCTTTATTTCTCCATCATATCCAAATGTGTATCTGTTATCAGTCATTTATTGTTATGTTACTGCTGATTTATCACGAATTTCGTATTTCAAATATTTCATTGCTTCTTTTAAAACGTTATGTAATGCACTCGAATTTTTTTTTTCCTGCGAATGCATATTTTTTTGTGGTGTAATACAATTATGTCCTTTTTTCACCGTTTTCATATTAGGTCTATTTTTTGCATGAACATAATTGAGACCATGCCTAAAAATTTTAATTAGCTTCCGGATTCGTCTTGGCTCTACTTACACATTTCCGAACCGTTCGAATTCTTCATTAGCATTAACTTAATTTTATTTGTATATAATTTATCCAAGTTCATCCATGTTCAGTTCCTTCTACTTGAATACATAAACTTTCCAAAGGAGCAATTTTAACTCATGCCTTAAATTTATTACGATTCTTTCTTTATTGTCGTTGTTTTCTTACCAACGTTCTCCTCATATGCGTGGAACGTCGACGCTGATTTGGCGCATGCATCAGGACCAAGTCTCTTAGAACTCCTTCCAACATGTTTGTGGTCAACCTGAGCATGAGCGACTTCATCTTCTCTATCATCCAGGGGTTTCCCCTCATGACCATCTCCTGCTTCACCAGAAAGTGGATCTTTGGAAAAGTTGGTGCGTTTTTTTTAAACCCGAGAGATGCTATCACTAACAATGTTTTGATCATTCACAGCACCAAAATCCATTTTTACCTATCTTCTCTGTCTCCTATCTTTCTCTCCTCTATCTCTCCGTCTTTACGCCTCTATCCGTATAATTATTTCTCTCTGCCTGTTTTTATATCCTCATATCTGTCTCTCTACAGCCGCACCTGTCTCTTTCTCTCTGTATGTTTGTATGCACCCATCTATGTTCGCATATATCTCAGCATCTGTCTTTGTGTCTTTGTATCAGTCTGAATATGTCTCTGTATTTCTGTCTGTCGTTATGTCTCTGTCTTTCTGTTCGCCCCTGTATATGTCTTAATGTCTCTGTCTTTCTGTTCGCCCCTATATTATGTCTTTATGTCTCTGTCTCTGTTTGTCTTCATGTCTTATCTATCTATCTATCTATCTATCTATCTATCTATCTATCTATCTATCTATCTATCTATCTCTCTATCTCTCTATCTGTCTATCTATTTCTGTCCCTAAATTTCCTCCGTCCTTCTTAATTTATCAACCCAAAATGTTTCTGTTTACAGATCCCTTGCCTCTTCTAAAAGAGAATCGCCTGTATTTTGTATGGGTTCTTTTAAAATGTTTTATGTTTCATTGAAAAATAAAGGAGCATTTTCCTTTTCCTTTTAACGTATGTACCCGTCATTGTAATGGGTGTTTTTTTTTATATATTACAGAAGAGCGCGGGATACCATTAACCTCGGTCTCTATTTTTTATTAAGTTCTTTTTAATTTGTATTTCTACCCCTTTGATAATAGGGAAATGCTCTCTTTCAGTTTATTTCAACGTAAATTTCTAAAAGGAATTTTAAACACAGAAAACATGTAATCCCCCCCCCCCCAAATCCCCCACTTTCCCCCAAACGTATATATCTGCCTTTACTTATTCTACTATTTATTTTTCAGCATGTGAGCTTTATGGTCTCATTGGTGGAGTATTCGGATTCATGTCAATAAACACCTTGGCTGTAATAGCCTTCGACCGATACAACGTAATCGCCCGTCCCATTAAAGCCTCCAGGAGTTTAGGGTACAGAAGAGCATTTATCATGCTGACCGCCGTGTGGACATGGTCGACTTGCTGGACGTTACCTCCGCTGTTTGGAATCGGAGCGTATATACCGGAGGTAAAAAAATAACACACTATACGCACACGCACAAAAAGAACATTAAATTATCATTAAATCAAATAAACGTTGCAGTTATCTCCTCTGTTTGTACTAGCAGTGTACATGTCGGAGGCGAAGTTTACCCCCGTTACATTAATACTGAATCCGGCAATCTTCGATATGACTTCCACTATTTAAACTCGATGCGGGGTTAAAAAAACACAACAATAAACAACATGACATTAATATTAAATCAGGTAATCTTTGATATTATCTCATATTACCTCCGCAATTTAGATGCGCATCGTACTTTGGGCTATCAATTACATTTTCCTATATTTTCGTCCGTGCGGTTCCCACAGGAATCCACTACGAAGACTGGGCCACCATCTCAAGTTCAAAACTCGAAACACCTGCTCTTACTCTTTAGCGCTAGCCCATATAGATGTCGGTTCTACCCTTTGGCGAGGGAGGAAATGTGTGACGTGTGTGTGTGTGGGGGGGGGGGTGAGGGGCCTGGGTGAATTGGCGCAAGTGGTAGAGCTTTCGTCTACCAATCATAATGTCTTCGGCTTGAAACGCGCGATCACAAAAAAGTATTTGTCCAATTTTCGTTCCCAACTGGTGCAGTCGATGTCATGTTAACGGGACCTGCTGAGACAGGGGTCCTGGTAGCCTCGCATGTCTTTCTTTGTAAGCACGTAAAATTACCAGACATTAGTCTTGGGACTGTCCACAATATAGCATTGCACCTGACGTTTGACATTAAGAAACCAACAATATTGTTTGACCGCATTTTAACCAAATGCGTTCATTTTTTTCAATATGGAAAAAAAGTTATGCCATTAAATATGGTTTGTATATAACATTTCCTGAGCAGTTCAGAATTAAATCAACCACTAGCTAAAATGATACTTACATAATATAGTTTTACTATTACTTTTTCTTTACCCTCGATGTTGCAACAACGACAGATATAATAACGGGTGTGTAGTTATATCATCAATAATCAAATGTAATGCGTTCAGTTATCACATCTAGATTGGTAACTGATTTTTTTTGTAATCTACTTGTAGCTGTACTAGTAGTAGTGGTAGTAGTAGTAGTAGTAGTAGTAGTAGTAGTAGTAGTAGTAGTAGTAGTAGTAGTAGTAGTAGTAGTAGTAGTAGTAGTAGTAGTAGTAGTAGTAGTAGTAGTAGTAGTAGTAGTAGTAGTAGTAGTAGTAGTAGTAGTAGTAGTAGTAGTAGTAGTAGTAGTAGTAGTAGTAGTAGTAGTAGTAGTAGTAGTAATAGAAATAGAAGTTAGGATAAGGTTAGGTTGGTTGAGTTTTAACGTCCAACATCAGCAACTTATAGGCTATATCGTGGACGGGCCCCAAGACGAACGTCTGACAATTTTATGTGCTGCCACACACGAGACAGGGTGGGGATACCATGACTCCTGTCTCAGCCGGTCACATTATACTGACACCGACCCAACCAGTAGGGATTGCAACACTATATAGGCTATATTGTGGACGGGCCCCAAGACGGACGTCTGACAATTTTATGTGCTGCCACACACGAGACAGGGTGGGGATACCATGACTCCTGTCTCAGCCGGTCACATTATACTGACACCGACCCAACCAGTAGGGATTGCAACAGCCAGGATTCGAACTCGGGACCTTTTGCGTCGGAAGCCGATGTTCTACCCCTGGGCCACCGCGCTCCCAGTAGTAGTAGTAGTAGTAGTAGTAGTAGTAGTAGTAGTAGTAGTAGTAGTAGTAGTAGTAGTAGTAGTAGTAGTAGTAGTAGTAGTAGTAGTAGTAGTAGTAGTAGTAGTAGTAGTAGTAGTAGTAGTAGTAGTAGTAGTAGTAGTAGTAGTAGTAGTAGTAGTAGTAGTAGTAGTAGTAGTAGTAGTAGTAGTAGTAGTAGTAGTAGTAGTAGTAGTAGAAGTAGTAGTAGTTGTAGTAGTAGTAGTTGTTGTTGTTGACTGAATATTACTTATACATGACATGAGCTTGTTAGATATACACTTTATAATTAACAATAATATACATTGTATTAACAACACTATTTACAAGCAGTAATATGTTTTCTCTAGGGTTTCCAGACGTCTTGCACATTCGACTATCTGACGCGAGACCGGTTTACACGTATCCACATCTTGTGCATGTATATCTTCGGCTTCTCAACGCCGCTGTGCATCATCCTTTTCTGCTACTTCCATATCTATCGCGCCGTGGCCGCTCATGAAAAGGTAAGGAGCTTAAACCTCAAACATTAACCGAATCTAAAACAAATAGCAAAATAATCAGAAAAGAGTAATTAGTTTTTGTTTGTTTGTTGTTGTTTTTTTGTGTGTTTTTTTTTAAATATATTATTTCATACTTTTCCATGAAACAAATATTCAGGAAATGGGACAAATGGCCAAAAAGTTGAACGCCGAAATACGACAGGGCCAAAGCGCCAAGAAGGCAGAGATAAAGACGGCTCGCATCGCCATGACTATTATCCTGACGTTCCTATGCTCATGGGTGCCGTACGCCACTGTGGCGCTCATCGCTCAGTTCGGCCCGCAAGAACTTGTCACGCCCTACGTCTCTGAGCTACCGGTTGTATTCGCAAAAGCTTCGGCCATGCACAACCCACTCATCTACGCTCTGTCGCATCCAAAGTTTAGAGAGGTGAGATTTGTTTGTTTGTAGTTGCTTAGCGTCCAACGTTAATACGTCTAACCTCGAATAAGTTTACGTTTTGCCACACAGATTCAGTGTGGGGATACCATGACCATGTCTCAGCCGTTCACAATATACAAACATCGAACAAAGCAGTAGGGGAAGAAGTCCCCACAGCGAGGCTCGATCCACAGACCTTCTGCGTCGGAAGCCGGTGTTCTATCCCAGCGCTAATGCGCTTCCAGGGAGGTGAGATGTTGCCAAAGATGAGACACGGTTTAATAAATAAATGCCTCAGTCGCATAAAAATTGCCGCTATAAATTAATTTTGAATATAATCGAGCAATACTGCGGAGGATTGATTGTAGCTTATTACAACACTGTATGTATGGATAGCACTATGCTATGATACGCAACATTAGAGATATTACGAAAGAAAAATCATTTCCCATTTTAATGGTATTAAGAAAAATGATGTTGTAATCTTAGACCCTCGACTAAAGGTTTATTTACTACAAGAAAAACTATCTTTAATCCAAAGTGCAGTTTTAAAGAATCGTCATACTAAATGCCCTACACGTCTTTAGAGTTTAAAGAATCTTTATACTCAATAACCCAAAAAGATATTTCCAATTTTTTGTGTTTGTTTTGTTTTGTTTTTGTTTTTGCTTTTTTTTGTTATTTGTTGTTGTTGTTGTTGTTGTTGTTGTTGTTGTTGTTGTTGTTGTTGTTGTTGTTGTTGTTGTTGTTGTTACCCGATCGTGTATTTTTTAACCCTTTAACGTTTTACCTCGGGCAAAGCAGGGAAACTGTGACGTCACCTCGTGCACTCTGCACTGGGCCCTCGCGGCAACGCGAAACGCGGTAAACAATGAGCTCAGCTAGGGTTTTAACACTTTGCGCGCTAGGTATTGTCCGAGTTTTGTTCATTGAAACAAATGCTCTTAATACAATGATAAGAGCTCCATTAGTTCTACACGCAGAGACTCTGTGTTTTCCCAACTTTGAGATCAAGTGACCCCTTCGTTTGTGTCTTGATTAACCTCTACTGTCTTTCCCCCCGAGGCCAGGCCTTGGACAAGCGGTTTCCGTGGCTGCTGTGTTGTTGTGGCGTGACCGCCAGGGAGAAGGAGCAGTCAGTGTCCACGGCCGCACAAGTCAAGAAGTCCCAGATGAAGCGTATGGACAGCGTCAACAGTACGGCGGCCGGTGGCACGCAGAGCCAGATGAGCGAGGTAAGTGTGGCTTGTTGCTTAGCGTGCAATGTCAGCACTGTAAAAGGCATATTTGTGGGCGAGCCCCAAGACTCGCATCGGACAAGTTTACGTTCTGACACACAGACACGGTTCGCGGATACCATGAGCCAGTCTCAGCCAGTCACATTAAACTGACATGACACAGGCGGTAGAGAACGACAGACCTCCTGAGCTGAAAGACGATGATCCGCCCAAGGGTACAGCTGTGCTCTGCTTTACATTCCTGCTGCGTTATATCGGTAAACGTCGGCTCAATTTTATACGCTATACTGTGGGCGGATTCCAAGACTAATGTCTGACAATCTTACGCTAACGAGACAGAGGGAGGAGGGAGATAGAGAAAGAGAAAGAGAGAGAAAGAGAGAGAGAGAGAGAGAGAGAGAGAGAGAGAGAGAGAGAGAGAGGAGGGGGGAGGGAGAGCACGTCTGTCTGACACCGACTCAACTAGAATGAAAAAAGGTAGTCTACTAGGGAATCAAACCAGGAATAGATGCCGCGCCTACCTCTGTTGAACCAACTAGTCCCCTGGGGAAGGTGAGCAATGTTTGAAAGACTTTAGCCAGTCGTCAAAAAATATATCTGAAGGTATAGAAATATCTTTATCAAACAAATCTCCCAACATCAGTATATTTTATGAGGCAGCAAAATCATACAACGCTGCCCTGAAGAAAACCGGGTACAAACAAAAACTAAAATAATTTTTATGTAGAAGACAAAACACCCAGAATTGGACCCAGAAATAACGAAAACTGGGAAGAGACAATGGAAATCCCTCATAGGTGGTAAGCTGCACAAAATGGCTACCCTGGCATTACAAACTTAACACATAATAGACATTTTTTCACCCTCTTTATCACTGATTGTAGTACTTCCTGGCGGTAAAAAATCCATGATACTCACTTCTATTAAACGCTTCAAAATTACAAATGAACAGACACAAAGCTTCTGCAGCCAACCTGGGCGTTACAATTAGCGTTTCAATCTACAATTATCATAAAAAAAATCAGCAACTACACTTAGTGAACTAACATGGGATCTGAAAGAAAAAAAAACCATTGACTATGAAATTTCATGAGACGTTATTGAAACAGCAGAGCCCCACTGCCGATAAGCGAGCTTTGGAACCTTTTCATTTTGGAAAAATTCAATATCCTCGAAATAAATTTATATTGCTAGTTAGTTTAAGTACCAAAAAAGTGCCCAATTAGTTTAAGAGTTAGATAATTAAGATAATTGATTTTTACTGACATAAATGTTTAGACACCCGTGTTTTTAGAGGCGACCGAAAACTGTAGTGGGTTTATATATATATATATATATATCAGCTACACGTTCAGCTGGGTTTAGTTGAGTTGCATAGCGTTCACCGCCAGTACCATTGTTAGATTTTTTGTGGACAGATGGGTCTCAAGACTAATATCTGAAACTTTCGTGCTGCGTTGACTTGGGTTGAGTTGGTTGCTTAGCGTCGCAGGACAGCAATGTATAGACTATATTGTGCATAGACGGGTCCCAATCACCTCTCACAATTAGCTTTTTTAGCCACCACACAAAAACAGTGAGGGAATACAATTAGTACTGTCTCAATCGTTCACATCATACTAGTAGGGTAGGGGCGGTATTGGTGATTGATAGGGGCCAGTAAATATTGATCCGGGAGTACAGCCATCACTATTAAAAAAAAACTTTATCTCGCACCTTTAGGCTTCAGTTATCTGAGGATTTAAAGTGTATAGATTAGGATGACCTAGTTAAAGAAGTGAAAAGCTAGTTTGCTTACGTGACAACAATTTTGCCAGACAAGTAATGTTTTCTCTTTCATCACGTTGGGATGAAATCCACCTATCGTCATGAAAAATTTGTTGAAAAATAAACGAAGAGGTAACTTCACCTTGTGTGCAAAGTCGAGTAAGTTAAAAATAAACTATCGTAATGTTTTATTTGTACATGTTGCCCATTGCTTTCATGAGAAACCTTGTGTTACCGGTATCCATCATTTCCTGCTGCGTCTGACAGATTTGAGAATCAATTGCATGTAGCATCGTCAACAAATAAATCTGCTAATGTATCACCAAGATTGGGTTTTCCTTGTAAATGAAATATCCCAAAAGATATATTTTTATACATAATATAACCACATATGTATTTTAATAGCATATCAGTGAGCGATAGTTCTTTCCTACCCGAATAAAAGAGCTATTGTTCAGTTAACAAACCAACCATTGTCCAGCAGGCTCAGGTAGCGCCCCCGCCACACCCGCTTGCAAACCTGGATCCCCAGCAGCTCCAGAGCGCCATCTATGCCATATCGCAGGGATCCTTACCCCAGGTCTGTTGATACCTCAACTTTTTCTTATAAGTTTAAGTAATCATATTTCCATTTGCCCATTGATTCCAACTGACTACTGAAGATTAAGCAAAGGTTTCTAATGGACACCATGTTGTTGTTGTTGTTGTTGTAGTTGTTATTGTTGTTGTTGTTGTTGTTGTTGTTTTACTGTGGCTTTTGTTGTTACTGTTTTTGTTGTTTTTGTTGTTTTCGTTGTTGTTGCTATTTTGTTTTCTTTTTCTATAACATTATTCCGATTTCAAGAACAAAAATAAATAAAACACATTATTACAACTCCTTTTATGATTTTTTTTAACTAGCTACGTATCAATGATATAATGATTAAAATTTGAAGCAATACATAAAACGAAAAAAAAAATGTAAAAGATAATTAAAAAAAACAGAACTCAAAACAACCAAAGAAAAAAAAACAACAGCCATGCTTAACCCGTTCACTGTATTTTTTTCCTTGGAGTTTAGAACATCGCGCACACCCAGACGACTGCGTCAGCATCCGGGCCCTCTGTGACGGCGCAGCCTGCGCGCGCAGGATCAGCAGTTGTCACCACGGAAGCGGAAGTGAATGGAGGCGTCACCAACAAGGCGTATCAAACAGAATGATGACAGCTGGTGTGATCGGGGCAGCCCGCGCTAGTTCCAAAGCACCTCCGCCTAAAAACAGCAGCCAGTGAAACAACATGAACAGTAACAACGCCCCCAACAACATTGAAAACAACAAATAACAAATATAAAACCAAATCCTTTAAATAACTAAGCATAATTATATGATGCAAGTAAAATTATCTCAAAGTACCAAACTTCCAGTAACAATTTCCAATCTGATTAAATAAGAGCCAGCCCGAAAGCTTTTATATGTATGTTTTATAAGAAAATCATGGCGTTGGTGTCGTGTAATTTTTTTTTTCATTTTATTATTTACATTAAACATGTTACAGTTATTTCCGTTTTCCAACAGAGTTTATATACGTTTAGATTTAAATGAATGTTTACACAGAGATGTCGGCAAGAAGCATCAAGTTACTGGAAGGTATTTTCATAGGAAAAGTATTATTAAAAAGGAAGTCCAACAGTCAGATTGGCTAATGAAAATAAAAAAAGGAGGTAGCAACTAATTTTTCAATATTTCTCAAAACTAGTTTAAAGTGTTAACCATCCGAAAATCTACGGTTATATACATTCGTTTTCGACAATCTACGATCAAACCAGTATAATATTTTTTAGAGAAGAGGATAGTAAAAATTCCAAGGGGTTATTTTCTATATTCTGACGAAATGTAAATGCCACACAATTCTTTAAACGCAATTGAAGTTAACTTTCTATGAGTAGAACAAAAATATTATATTAGACATTATTTTTCTATTGTAGATTTAAATACTGTGCTATAAAAAGAGCAAGGCAGCTCCAGCGGACATGATTAGTAAATGTAATTAAATTTTACACTATCAAAATTTGCAAGTGGAGTGCATGCCGATAGCCGAGAAGGCACTAAAACATTTAAGGTTTATTAGTATTGGTGTAAATGCTGCCTGTAATAAAATGTGAACGTTATTTCATTTTTATGATCTTTTGACAGTAATGCCTAAACTTAACTGTTCTTTTCTTCTAATTGCACAAATGCGAGATATCACAATCATGTAGATACCAAAATATAGCTTTGTTTTATGACGTAGAAGCTATTATTTACGTTGCACAGCTTTCTATGTTTTCTAATGATTCTCTTATTTTACAATATGTGTACACTTGAACTAAGTATAAATGCTCATTGTAACTATGTATACTGAACTTCAATTTTTATATGCGTAATTCAAACATCCTAAAAACTCGCACAAACGTATCGCCTTTGATTCTATTGCATTATCAATTGAGGTAGTAAGAGATCAATCGTTTTCGGTCATCACTATTTAGACAACCTAAAACGTCCACAATAAACCATTCGGCAACAGAATTTAATTTTTCCTAAACGAAAATGTTAACTAGTCCATGTTAAAATATTTGAAAAATTAGTTATTTGAACTATATTTCAAAATCGTTATTGACCAATTCTTTATGCAACCCGCTGAGGAAAAAATGTTTTTTTTTTCATCATCCAAAAGGATGATGAGCTTGTAGAAGGTCCTTCAATTTGAACAAGACATTAATCAATCAATCAATCAATCTTTGACCATACAACTTCTGCCATGTATCACTGATATCTTCCCAAAGTTCAACCACCATAGTTATCTTTAACATAGACTATGGTTCTTTCTTTTTTATTGCATCATTTTTAACATTCTTCAAAAGATCCAATACAGTCTGAAGAATTTGAAACTGAAAGAGGAAATATCCAGATCATACAAATAGCTGTAGTTTTCTAAGGAGTTCTGGACTTCGGTATTATTTGCCTGTTTCGCTCATCCGCTTTTACATCAGAGGGATCCATGTCCAGCAAAAATTAATCAATTTTTTGGCTTTGATTTTGTTACGACTAAGCAATGGTGCAATGTTTTTTTTTAATTAGATCCAAAGGTTAAATGGCTTACATGACCATTAATGTGTACTGTATTAACAAATTAAATAAATTGATTTAAAAAATAACAACCATTATCCTTTCTGTCACGAAGAATGCCACTAAAGACGAAGAGAGTGGGGTTTGTTTTAAACGGATAAAATTCAACAAAGCAATGTTTTCTCTTCTATCTTTTTATTTTCATCTGACCAAATATTATTTTTACACAATTATTATGAAAAAAGGCAAGTTTAAAACAATGAATAAAATCACAATAATAGCAACAGCAGCAACAACAACAACAAAACTGTAATAACAACAAAACAGCGACCCAGAAATTTCACTGCTCAGTACTAATGAAACGGTTTGTATTATAAAGATTAAATTAGTATAGAAAATTTATTTTTCCGCAAATTATACATTCACAGTTATTGTTTTTCCATCTAAGATTAGTAGTAGAATTTAAAGTAGTGTCTCTATCCCAGCTTTAGTTGTCATAAAACTATTTTTAAAAATTCCCTTTGTCTCTGTTTCTCTGTTCCAATTTTCCGTTTTCCCAATCCCTACTTTTTTCTGATTTGAAATTTGACATGAAGAGATTAAAATTATATAAAACCTCATGTTGACTTTTTCTACGCTGTTCATGTTTTTTGTTAAGCTGTCAATGTTCGTATAGCGTTACCAAGCTGTAAAAGTTCATATAGACTCCTAAACCACCAGGACTTCTTGTCCAAATATTTCAAACTTTTTCAGGTTAAATAAAATGAATAGCGCCAGCCGTATACTGTCTTGACAGTCCTGCTGGCGTGTAGAAATATACATGATGAAAAAAAATCATTTTTAGAGGATTGAGGGAGGGGGTCCCTTAACGTCTAACTTCAGTAGCAAGGCCGTATTCCATTCGATTCCCAAGCGTAAAATTTGACATTTTAAGCGATGCCATACAAAGACAGTGTGGGGCACCACATGATACTGACACCGACCCAACCAGTAGCGGAGAAATACATGTTGGGCCTTGAACCGCCGATTTCTTGATTGCAGAATGTCACACAACAGAGACTGTCTACCGCAGCTTTGAATCGAATTATGGGCGCTTTAATATTGTGCTCATTCGTTTTTTAAAGTACACAAATGAGCACTGCAGAGGGATTTTCAGATACTCTCAAGTTATACGTACTTAAGGCCAGTAAAGACCAACCCCACCTCCACGTGGTGCTTGCTGGGTAACGCTAACAGGGCAATGGCAACGTGGAGAAAGAGAGGTGACTGACAGCCATGGGAACAACGGACCGTCGCCGCCCTAGTCCGCAGATGAGGGGCAGAGAGGGAGAGCGGTGTCAGTATCGCTACTACACCCAGGGCGGTCCCTCTCGAGATGCTGAACAAAGGCATACAGCCCTCTCTAGAACCACAAAAGCGGCGGACTAGGCGGATGAAATCAAACACAAGATTCAACGGCTATGAAGGCGCACCTCTCAGATATGGGATCTACAAAGAACCCTGCTGCCTTGCAGGTCGACCCAGAAAGGTCAAAGGCTAAAGGAACCCACCTTGAATAAAAAGTACGCCGAAATCGGAGGGCCTCGACCGAAAGGTGCAAATAGTGCATCAAGGCGTAACTGCCAAGGATGCAAAGGGTAGCCCACGTATCTTTACTCAATATGATGCTCTCAAATAATTATGATTCAAGTCATGGTGCTTCATCTGTGGTAAGCCAGGCAGAGGAAGTGCCGGGCTCTCTGCCTCGAAGGAGCCCACCCCAAGCTACTGGTGTACCAAAGAATAGACTTAAAATACTCCAATACAAGGCCGTATTCCATTCGATTCCCAAGCGTAAAATTTGACATTTTAAGCGATGCCATACAAAGACAGTGTGGGGCACCACATGATACTGACACCGACCCAACCAGTAGCGGAGAAATACATGTTGGGCCTTGAACCGCCGATTTCTTGATTGCAGAATGTCACACAACAGAGACTGTCTACCGCAGCTTTGATTCGAATTATGGGCGCTTTAATATTGTGTTCATTCGTTTTTTTGAAGTACACAAATGAGCACTGCAGAGGGATTTTTAGATACTCTCAAGTTATACGTACTTAAGGCCAGTAAAGACCAACCCCACCTCCACGTGGTGCTGGCTGGGTAACGCTAACAGGGCAATGGCAACGTGGGGAAAGAGAGGTGACTGACAGCCATGGGAACAACGGGACCGTCGCCGCCCTAGTCTGCAGACGAGGGGCAGAGAGGGAGAGCGGTGTCAGTATCGCTACTACACCCAGGGCGGTCCCTCTCGAGATGCTGAACAAAGGCATACAGCCCTCTCTAGAACCACAAAAGCGGCGGACTAGGCGGATGAAATCAAACACAAGATTCAACGGCTATGAAAGCGCACCTCCCAGATATGTGATCTACAAAGAACCCTGCTGCCTTGCAGGTTGACCCAGAAAGGTCAAAGGCTAAAGGAACCCACCTTGAATAAAAAGTACGCCGAAATCGGAGGGCCTCGACCGAAAGGTGCAAATAGTGCATCAAGGCGTAACTGCCAAGGATGCAAAGGGTAGCCCACGTATCTTTACTCAATATGATGCTCTCAAATAATTATGATTCAAGTCATGGTGCTTCATCTGTGGTAAGCCAGGCAGAGGAAGTGCCGGGCTCTCTGCCTCGAAGGAGCCCACCCCAAGCTACTGGTGAACCAAAGAATAGACTAAAAATACTCCAATGGAACTGTGAGAGTATAAGCAACAAGAAGCTACAACTCACAAACAAGTTAAAAAATGCTGACATAGATATAGCATGTATGCAAGAATCACATCTGCAACCACATCCAAAACATGGAAACCGCTTCACCATCAGGGGCTACCAAACGTTCAAACAAGATAGAAAAAACGGCCCAAAAGGAGGTGTCATCACACTTGTTAGAAATGACATCCCAGCCTCAGAAGTCCAGGTTGAGACAGGAGACAGAGCAGAGATGATTGGAGTCAAAATCTATCTCAACAACAAAGAAATTACTATATACAACTGCTACTGTCCTCCACGAAAAGAGCATGTCCTACACGCCATGAACATAAGTGAGCACTGCATAGTTGTAGGAGACTTCAACAGTCACTCACCCAGCTGGGGCTATCCTGAACAGGACGACAGAGGAGAAGAAGTTGAAGACTGGCAGACTAGCTCAAACCTCTTGCTGATTAATGACGCAGAAGATCCACCAACCTACTATTCCAGAAGCTGGATGACAACATCAACCCCAGACCTTGCCTTTGCTACAGAAGACATTGCTCTGAAGACTTGCAGAGAGGTAGACAATCAATTAGGAGGTAGTGACCATAGACCAATCATCCTGACCATAGATAATCTGGCTCAAAGAAGAGAAGCTCCTCACTTTACAAGATGGAACTATAAAAAGGCTAACTGGGACCTCTTCCGCTCACTCACCAATGAAATGTCTCTAGGTTTAAATGCACGCAGTCACAAAGTAGATAGGGTTGCAAAGAAAATAACGGAATTAACCCTCAATGCTGCTAAGAGGGCAATACCAAGAGGATCGCGAAAAAATTACCGACCCTTCTGGACTGAAGAATTGGAAGACTTGGAAAATGAGGTCAACAAGGCAAGAAAGGATGCCGAAGAAAACCCAAGCTTAGACAGCAATATAAAACTAAAAGAAACAACCGCGAGGCTCAGAAGAGAGACAATATCAACCCAGAGAAAAGGATGGCAAGAAAAGACAGCAAGCCTCAATCTAGAAAAAGACGGAGGCAAACTATGGAACCTTATGGCAACTCTAAACGGAGAAAAAACAAAAACAGGGCCAGTAATCCTAGAAAAAGAAGGCGCAACAGTGACAGGTAAAAGAGCGGCAAATCTGTTCATCAAACAATATGCAGATATTAGTGATATAGAGATAGACAGAGACAGAAGAAGACAAGTCAACCTGGACATACAAGAACTTAAAGAGGTATCACATGGCCAAAAAGACATTGAAATGGACAGACAATTTACACATGAAGAACTAGAGAACTATTACTACTACAACTACAACTACTACTACTACTACTACTACTACTACTACTACTACTACTACTACTACTACTACTACTACTACTACTACTACTGATGATGATGATCTAAGCTCTACCTTAGATTAATTGCGGATCCAATAAGCGTTATATTTAAATAAAAAATAAAAATCCATGACGATCGAGCGTCATTAATATGCCATCTTTTATAGCCGTGGAAGATCGTAAGGCGTTTATTAACAGCAGTCAGACATTTTCCAATTTGGTGGTTCAGGCAGCTAGGACATGATCCTTACCAAAAACACCACCGAACGTTTCTACTTACTTACGCTATAGGGGTAGAATTTACAACCAAGACGTAGTAGCTTACGTCTCGTTGTAAGGATAATTGTAAGAATAAGAAGGCTAATGACGAGACGTAAGCTACGCCATGTTTGTGCATTCTACACTGGGACTGGAAAAGACTAGTGGCTTGGTCCTGACACTGTTTGTTTTTATTAAGTGTTTTCTACTATACTGCTTCTTCTGTAGTAGTATAGATCTATGTTTCCTTGTGATTGACAAAAGTAATATTATTTTTAAGGGAGAGGGGGGTTAGATAGAGAGAGAGAGAGAGAGAGAGAGAGAGAGAGAGAGAAAGAAGGAGAGGGAGATAGAGTGAGAGGGAGAGGGAGACCGAGAGATCGAGAGAGAGAGAAAGAGGGGGCGAGAAAGATCGAGAGAGAGAGAGAAAGAGAGGGAGAGAGATCGAGAGAGAGAGAGACTTAAACACCGACAGAAAGACAGAGAGAGACTGAGACAGAGGCAGGGGCCTAGATAGATAATAGATTGGTAATGGACTTAGATGACGTTTTGATTACCCTTCGCTCTAACATATTTATTTTTGCCTACCGATAAACCGCATAGGGCTTTGCTTTGGTCATTATCTCTGATGATCAACAACAACAACAACAATATCAATATGCTGCTGCTACTACTGCTACTACTACTGCTGCTGATGCTGCTGCCACTGCTACTGCTGCTGTTACTACTATGGTTACTACTGCTGCTACTACTACTGCTACTACTACTACTATTACTACTACAACTACAACTACTACTACTACTACTACTACTACTACTACTACTACTACTACTACTACTACTACTACTACTACTACTAATATCTACTACTACTACTACTACTACTACTACTACTACTACTACTACTACTACTACTACTACTACTACTACTACTACTACTACTACTTACTTCTACTACTACTTTTACTTCTCCTGTTACAGCAACTCTCATCACCACCACCACTGCTAGATGAACTTCGTATTTTTAGGGTATTTGTTGAGATGCCATATAATAAAGACAGAATATGTTTTTGCTCTAGTTGTATTTAAATTGCTTAACAAAAGAGAGCAAAGTAGGTATACTTTTCGAAGATGACACAAGTATTCATTGATGATTGAAATAGAAAAAATGAGCCATATTTATTATTTAAAAAAAGGTCATGGGTTGATTTCTTTCGAAGACTTTGGTTTTTATAATTTAAAAAAAAGTAATAACCTCTTTTCCAAATGAATATCCATGCAACAAAACAGCATACGTTTGCGCAGAAGATGGTTGATTTATTTCCTTAGAAAACTGTGATATGGAGCAATACTAGAGCAAGAGCATAACTTTAATTGTAAATTGGTCAATGAAAAAAAATGGATGAAAATAATGTTAATGTGAAGGATCACTTAGATCAAAGAAGATGCTTTTCAACATAAAGTTTAACATATTAGACAAATACACAAAACAGGCAAAAACATTCAAAGGAGAAGATGAGAAAAGAGTATGAAACCGAAAAAAAAATGTACAAATCAAGTGGCGACATTTATATATAGCATAAGAAGGATATTGAAACGGACACTTGGATCGTCACGACACTCTGAAGAGACACTCGTTACAGGATGAAGGGGAAGGGAAGAGAGAAAGAGAGAGAGAAAGAGAGAAAGGAAGAGAGCGAGAGAGAGAAAGAGAGAAAGAGAGAGACATGGGTCGGACCACAAAAGGATAGGAGCAAGATGTGAAAGAATAGTTTGGTGTGCAAACAGAGCGGCGAGAAAAGCATCATAGGACAGGCGAGGTTTTAACGTAGTATGCAGTAAGTAACGTCACAAAAAAAAGCAGGCTAAGAGAGATAATTTCAGATGATGTACAAAAAAAAAACTTCTATACTTATGCAAATGACAAAAAATGAGTTTTTAAATAAATGCGCTATTAATATACACAGATACGGATAGAAGCATATCCCACCACACTCTAACAATTTCTGTAAGCAAACAGTGAGAAGATCGCAACAGGAAAAAAACAACACTTGATTTTGATAAATCAGCCTGCAATGTTAAGGTCTTTCCAATGCCAGATAAAAGCACATGCATTCAGATCAATAATCACTGTGTTGTGTCAGGCCACTTTGACACGATAAAATCGATAATGCAAGAAGAAAGATCGTAGTGTCACGTCGCTGGTTCATTATTTCGATTCAATAAGAGGAGACTACAGCGATATCAACTGTGATGGTATTATTGTTATTGTTATTACTATCATTATTATTATTACTATTATTAGTAGTAGTAGTAGTAGTAGTAGTAGTAGTAGTAGTAGTAGTAGTAGTAGTAGTAGTAGTAGTAGTAGTAGTAGTAATAGTAG
>RQTK01000321.1:427557-452250 GCA_003991915.1 Elysia chlorotica
ATAATGATGATGATGATGATGATGATGATGATGATGATGATGATGATGATGATGATGATGATGATGATGATGATGATGAGATGATGATGATGATGATGATGATGATGATGATAATAAAAATAATAATAATAATAACAATACCTGGTACCGACAATCCAGCCGCCGTTACGACTAGTAGATTCCAAGAAGAAAAGAGGGGGGGGAAAGCCTCATTCAATTTTAATCGTAGAAATAATTGAAGCATACGCGTAGTTCATTTTGATTTCTGCTGTTGTAGTCATAAATATTGTTTTTGTTGTTGTTGTTTCTGTGGTTTTGGTGGTGGTTGTGGTGGTGGTGGTGATGGTGGTGGTAGTGATGGTAGTGATGGTGGTGGTGGTGGTGGTGATATCATTATTGTTGATGGTGTTATTTTTGTTGTTTTGGTTCATGGTTAATTTTTGGTGGATTTTTTTTTTCGGGGGGGGGGTTAACATTATGGTATTTTGGGTTGACTCCCAGAGTTAAAGAAATCTATGTTGCAATACACGATTTTGTGCACTGTCTTTTATTTTGTTTATTGTTTTGTTTTTTACCACCAGTCTACCAATCATATTTTGTTGGCCCTGGTGTTTTGACTGAGTTATTTATTTATTTTTTTCTGTATCTCCCCTCACGTATTACGACTGTATTTTAACTGACTATTTATTTCTCCGAATTTTCTTTGTCCCACTCATTCTGTCTGCCCCTCTTTACCCATGTATCTCTCTCTCTTTCTTTCTCTCTCTCTCTCTCTCTCTAAGGCTTTGAGTCCAATGGTCAAGTGTTGCAAGCCGTTGCTTGGAGCTATGGTGGACAAGAGCTTGTCTGGAGTGTCCGAGTGTCACTAAAGGGCCAGAGAGTGGACAGTAAGAAGATGAATGGACCTGGTTGTCACCATCTTGTACAGACTAGCGTCTCTGGCATTCGATCAGTCTGATGAACCGTCTTTCTATCTATCTATTTTTAGTCTGTTTCTACATCTATCTAACTATCTATCTATCTATCTGTCTATCTATCTATCTATCTATCTATCTATCTATCTATCTATCTATCTATCTATCTATCTATCTATCTATCTATCTCTCTCTCTCTCTCCCTCTCTCTCTATCTCTATCTCTCTCTCTCTCTTTGTTTCTTTCATTATCTCTACATCCCGACTTTCCTGTTTTAAGTTGTAAAATAATATAAATAATCGCTCTAAATTTTCATTTCGGAGGGTAATTAAAGACTATATTCTATGAAATAAAAATTTAAAAAGTCGAAACGTAAATAACAGCGTGTCCTTGTACTTTTACATCTTTTGAATCATAGGTTGGAGAGAAAGGTGTTGAGATAATTATGTTTCATTGGAGCAAAGTGATTGCAACGTTTGCAGCTGAAAAAGCTTACACAAATTCGATTTAGTGCTACGTGTCACTTTCCTGCACAACTAGGACAGTTTACACTGTTGATATGAAGGCGGAGTAGGCTGAACAGTATGCCAACTACGTGCCACTCTATCCTACTTTTGCTAATTAAGAAGTAAGGGTTTATAACGAGGCCTTCCTAAGTACAGGGCAGTCTGGGAGTGAGTGATTTGGCTTCTTTAATGTCTAATATCAGCAGCGAGGCTATTTTTGGTGGACAGGCAACAAGACTCACGTGCAACAATTTCGCATCTTGCCACACAGAGACAGTTTGGGTTGGGGATACAAAGACACATGTACCACCCAGTCACATTATATTCTACCACTTGAGCCCCGCTTATTTCAAGCCAAGTCACCTAATTAAACATAATTGGACACATTATTGCACAATAAGGGTATGAGTGATCTATATCTCTGCACCCATTACGATATTTATATCAGAATGATACCCAAAATCAATTTTCTATGCAGCCTTCTCGGCTACACAAGCGAAAGTCTAAACTGACTTAATTGTACCTAATGGTTTAATGACTATAGTTCACCTATACTCTGGGCGCAAATGTTTGTTCACTTCGATGAATTTGCGTGTTTTTGGAACCCTTGTGTTATTCGACTCAACTCCTGATTTGGCCAACGCACGAAGGGCTTGTTTGCCTGCGAATTCACCAAAGGGTCTTTATAAAGAGAGCAAAAATGATTAGTTAATTTGAAGTGCTACATGGATTTCATTGGAAATCAGCTCAGAATAACAAACTGTAGACGAAATGTCCACGTTTTCAAAACTGAGCATGTTCACCATGAAATTTTCCGATTAGTTCGGAGAAAAACCACTGCAGAGGCTGACATCGATTTAGACCTACCGTATTACATTTAAAGTTAGCCTTTTTGAAATTTAAACGAATTTTGAGCAAAGTACATGTAATGTAATTCTTAAAAAGCTTAAATGGCTAGAGCTGATCTATGATTAAACGTATAAAATGATCATGAACGCGATCTAGATCTTAATTTTAAACTTATCTCTATCTGAAATCCTCAAAAACGAGAAACCATAACTTTAACCAAGACACTCAGGTAGGTGCAAAAATTTTTTTAATGGTACGTGCTTACAAAAGTATAAAAAATGTCAAAAATATTGTTCCCAATAAAATAGAGATCAGACGAGACTCGACTAAAGAAGCTTACAATTCAGTAAAATGTGTGTGTTAAAATAAAATCACATTATCTCTCGTATTAAATCAATCTTTATCTTTTAATACCACATTCATTCTCTCTTCGATTGGAACAGGTTGTCTGTTAAAATAGTTGTAAGGCTTATCTAGGAATGTGACGGCCACAGAAACTGATGGGTTTAAGGCGCCCCGTTTCATATACTTTTTTGTTGCAAAATTCTGCTTAACTACCACACCGTATAGGTACTGAGGTTTTTATTTAAACTAAAATTAGGTAAATAATTATAGTACTTTTTTTTTACTGTGAACAGTTAAGTCGGTACCTATAGGGAAGCCTTTTCACACGTAGTTTTAAACGGACACTTTAAACATTAGCTTCCTAAAAAGAGGGTAGACGATCCTTCTACCAGAGAGACCATCATAAACTTTTAAAATGTTTTATCATAAGTTTCACTAAAGACATAATTTGTACACATTGTTTAGAGATTTCTTGTATTCAGGCGCCGGGAGCACAAGGTGCATAAGTAGTAGTTGTAGAAGTAAAGGTCTAGATCTATGCTCCATGAGAAGCCACGGCAATACTTTATCCCCAAGGTAGAAGTTGATCCACTCAAGACAAAAGATGCTCTAAAACTGACTAAATCTACAGCCCCCGAAACAGGTTACTGGGCATCTAGCCAAGTCTAATACAACTCACTGACATCACACTTCTCTAGTTTAAGGCATTTAGGCAAGCCCACCATAACTCACAACGTACTCATGACACTTTCACCACACTCCGCCCTCTTTTATGGCCATAACATCCCTCTCCGTGCCTCTGGGTATCCCTCAACACCCGAAACTCCCGCACCCCCTCGGCATCTGATGAAAGCACCTGAGCCTACCTCACGAATACTCTTTATTAGCCCCTGACATTCACGTTCAAACCATTCAATCACTTCTTTTTCTGTCACACCTGTCTGCACCCTAGTGAGATCACTGAATCCGACTTGGGCTAGCATCCCCATAAACTCACAGGAGCGAACACCCGCTGGCATCCAGATGCTTCCAATGGGATCGGCATGCGCCAGCACCCCAGCGTACTGACTAGAGCCCATTCCCGAAACATGAACATAAAATTCTTTGGGGCAGGGCTTAGAGAACCGGACCACGCCCCCAACCTCCCATAAACATATTCGGGCAGCGCTTAGAGAACCGGACCACGCCCCCACCCCCACCCCCACCCTCAACCTCACAAAAACATATTCGGGTAAGAACTTAGAGAAACGGACCACGCCCCCCCCTCAAACCTCTCATAAATATATTCGGGGCAAGACTTAGAGAACCGGACCACGCCCCCTCCCCAACCTCCCATAAACATGTTCTGGGCCAGACTATGGAAACCAGACCCCGCCCCCAACCTCTCATAATACTTTTGAGTGTGCTGCGATATCCCTTTCCTCTGAGAATCCCTTCTTGTATGGAGAATACCCTGATATGATGCTTCGCTAACCTATAACTCTAGTCTTAGAAGATACTACATCTCTCGTTTTTATAATCCCATGTTTCAGATTTTCAAACCAACCAATCACCTTAATTTTGGTCTACATCGCCCATCGTCATTTTCCAAACCATAACAAGATTGGCGGGATCGACCTATTTTGAAATCACATTGACTAATTTGGGTCTACACCTTCCATCTTCTTTAGCCTGATCAAGTCCTTCACTTTTATAAACGCACCCATCTCAGAAGAAACTGACTTATCCCCACCCTTGACTGAAAACTTTCCACTTAAGTTTAGGGAGCTACTGTTATTTGACCAAAATAGATTTTTATTTACAAGCCTCTTCCTGGGTCTAAACTTGTTCTTGTAACCAGTCACAACACCAGGCACATTGTAGCCATTGAACTCAGAGACAGGTGTCCGAACGAAAAATAGACATTTAGACGTATTCACCCATTGCCTCTTTGGTTTATGTTCAAAGGGCATCCTAAATCTACTACCCCCTGCTTCTTTAAACTCTATATTAAGCATTTCTTGGTGTTTTATAGACCACACGGAGATGGAGATATTGATCTACACCTCGCTCTTTCTAATGTTTGCAATTTGTTTTCCAATGTCTGTAAACGTCCGTCAAAGGCGACTTGCGCTTTGCTTTCCGTCTCCAGCTTTTTGTCTACCCTGTCCGTCAGTTTTCCCAACCACTTAACACTTAAATTAGATACAGTCTTTGTGAGTGCCTCTAGGGTACCCTCTATCCCCCGATTAACTGCCCGAACAGCTGGACCAGGGTTTCAAGATCTTTGCTCCCTATAATTTGTGAACCTTGACCTACTCGCATATTCTTGTCACCTCTAAGCCTTTGAGGATCCTTTCTATCCCTGAAACTCAGATTTAATGAACTGTACTTTCAGAGACCGTAACAGATCTTCCTCAAAATTATCAAAAGTAGAAGCTAAATCTGTGATCGTATCTAACAGCCCTAATTTTAATCCTGAACATCCTACTTGCTGTACCATCCACCCATAATTCATTTGTCGATGAAACTCTCTGATCACCCTGAACTCATTCCTTGCAGTAGCTCTCTGATCCCCATCATCACGATTTTTTCCATGCTCCCTCCATTGAAATGTAATACCATTGCATGAGTCAATAGGACCTAGAAATCCTGCAGGGGAATCCAAAGCTAGGTTCCTATGATCACACTCCCGTCTGCCACCCTTAACTGATCTTAGGTTGAAATCAACCTCCCTTTCATACGCAGCTAAGTTCCCTTCATGAGGTGAGCAATAGACAGCTCTCTGATTCCAAGTTGATCTGGGAATAAGTTTCATCATCTAGGTCTAGTCGCAGTCACCAAAAAATAAAATCTTTCATCCCCTCATAATTAAGCTACAAAACACTTGCTGTAAGCTGACTAGAGATACTAGATTTTATCTAGAATTTCATATCTAAGACAAGTCTAGTCTAGATCTATAGCCGGTCCCAAAAACTGGTTCTTTACTTCTGACACCTTCAGGCGCCGAGAGCACAAGAAGTAGCAGCAGAAGTAGCAGTAGAAGTAAAGGCCTAAATCTATGTTCCATGAGCAGCCAAGGCCATCCTGTATCCCAAGATAGATGTGAATCCACTCAAGACAAAAGACACTCCAAGACTGACTAAATCTACAGACCCTTAAATACAACTCACATCACACTTCTCTAGTCTAAACATGGCGCGCGACCATGACACTTTCACCACAATCGCATTATATCTCGTATTTAATCAATCTTTACATTTCCTACCTCATTCATTCATCCTTCGATTGGAACAGGTTGTCTGTTTAAATGAAGTCCCTAGTTTTAAGGCTTATCTAGGAATGTCAAGGTCACAGAAACTGATGGGCCTTTATGTACGATAAATCTGTCACCGAGGGGTTTGAGGCGCCCCGTTTCATATACTTTTTTGTTGCAAAACGGTGGGTTAGAGTTCCGTATAAGTACTGATGTTTCAGTTTAAAGTAAAAATATGTTAATATAGTATTTTTTACTGTGAAATGTTAAATCAATACCTACAGGGAAGATTTCCACATGGGTTTTAAACGGACATTTTTTAAGCATCAGTTTCCAAAAAAAGAGGGCAGAAGTTTCTTCTACCAGAGTGACCTTCATAAGTGTCACTAAAGACATAATTTTTACACGTTGTTTAGAGTATCCATTTCTTTACCATCAGTATGCTTATATCTAAAAGAAAATCAACCTCTCAATGCTCACTGAATTGGATAATAAAATTGTTGTAAAAACCAAATTTAAAAACTACACATAAAAACCCGGCTAAAATCCACTATCATCTCCTCAAGATTATGTTGCACCTCCATTCTCCCGCTACTACAGTATGTTATGATTCTTTTCTTACTTCACCTCATGCGCTCAATATAACATACCCATCTCTCTTTCAGGTTGTCTACAACCCCTAGATGTATACTTGAAGAGAACGCAACTATTTGGCAAAACCATTGAGGATTCTCACTGCAAGGTTTAACTCGAAGGGCAGAAGAGTCACCATCATCCAGGGATATGCTCCCACAAATGTAGCAGAGATCGAGGAGACAGTAAGGTTCTATGAACATGTCCAGACGGTGATCAACAAAGTCCCAAGGAGAGACATGAGAAACTTGTTGGGAGACCTGAACGCTAAAGTAGGCACCGACAACACAAACGTGGAGCACATCATGGGAATCCACGGCACCGGAAATCAGAACGAGAATGGGGAATTTTTCACTGAGTTTTGCTACTTTAATGACCTGGTAATCGGAGGTACTCTGTTCCCTCACAAGAACATTCATAAAACATGGATTTCCCTTGACGGCAAGACCGACAATCAAATCTACCACATCGCAATCGGCAGAAAGTGGAGACGGAGCTTGCACGACGTTAGAGTGAAACGCGGCGCGGACGCAGCATCAGATCACCACTTGGTTCTTGCAGTTTTTAAGACCACGCTAGAGGCTTTCAACGACAGGGCTGGACGACCAGCGCACAAGTTTAATGTAGTGTCTTAGAAAAGAACACCGTCTACAAGAGGCCCTCAACACCTTAGAAAAGTGGACAAAGCAATGGCTAATGACCATAAACAGTGCAAAAACAACTTACACTGTCTTTAGCCTCTCAACAAAGAAACAAAAAGTCACCCTGAAACTGAATGGCCAGGCTCTCCCTGCAGAAGATAACCCTACCTACCTTGGAGTGACCTTCGACAAACGCCTCACTTGGAAAGAACAAACAGAGAAAGCAGAGGCCAGGGCAAAGGCTCGTCTAGCAATAATGAAAAAGCTAGCAGGAACTCAATGGGGTGCTAATGCAAGAATCCTGAAAACCATGTACACAGGAAGAGTCCGGCCTGTTCTGGAGTATGGTGTATCAGCATGGGGCACAGCAGCCAAGTCCAACCTTGACAAGATCACCAAGGTACAAAACCAGGCAACAAGAGTGATCACTGGAGCCATGAAGTCTACACCTATAAAGGAACTGGAAACAATCACAGGACTAGCACCCGTTGTAAAGAAAGGTTTCAAAGCTTCTCATCCAGGCTGCAAAGTTCAGACGACTGCCAGAGCACCCAATGAAAGACAGAATGTCACAACCAGTGAAAAGGAGGCTGAAAAGGGAGTTTTCTACATCAAGTAAGGTCACTAGAGAAGAAGAATAAGGACATGCAGGACCAAAACCCCAAAGAACTGCCCCGCTGTCCAAAACATCCAGCCTGGGAAGAAGAAACATCACTCCAGATCCATGAAACCATCCCTGGCATTGGCAAGAAGAGCTCACAGAATGACCTAGAGAAAAGATCATTTGCAGTAGAACACATCCAGACCAACTATCCAGCCACTGACTGGACACATGTATATACTGACGGTTCAGCTGAGAAGGCAGTCAGGAATGGTGGTGCCGGGATCTACATAAAGTACCCTGGAGGTGAAGAGGACAAGATCTCAATCCCCACTGGAGTCTTCTCTACCAATTACAAGGCTGAAGCTACAGCTATACAGGAAGGAGCAGCACATGTCCAATCAAGCCCCCATTCAACAGAAAACATCGTTTTCCTGACAGATGCCTTGTCTGTTCTACAGGCCCTCAAATCCAGCAAAAACAAAGACCTAAATGATCTGACCTCAGCGCTAACCTCGCTAAGCCAAACCCATACAATAGCCATACAATGGATTCCCTCCCACTGCAATGTATTTGGCAATGAGACTGCTGACTTGCTAGCCAAAAAAGCAGCAGCGCTCCAACAAAATGACTACACAACAACATACAGTGAAGCAAAGACAATAATCCATGCCCAACAACATGAGGAATGGCTGCAGGAACACCCCAACCATGTCCAAAATGATGCTTATCATGCACTGACAAGAGCTGAACAAGTGGTCATTTTTAGGCTCAGAACAGGACACAACCGCCTGAATCACCACCTCTACACAAAGCTCCACATTGGAACATCAGACCAGTGCACATGCCAAACTGGAGGTCAAACAGTCATCCATGTCCTACAACACTGCCCCATGTATGAAAACCTAAGAAACCTGATGTGGCCACAGGACACACCAATGGCACAGAAGCTGTATGGAAGCCTGGAGGATCTACGGCGCACAGCAACATTCATGTCAGAGACTGGGCTGTCCATTTGAGTGAACGCAAAGAAGAAGAAGAAGATTGATAGACAAAAGACAAGATTGGTATTAAAAGTAATATGTTTAGAATAATCAAAAAGTTTTGATTTTTCTTTGTTTAATGCATCGGATCTCGTAACAGAGGAAAATCATAACATGTTCTCTTTTTAAGAATAGACACAAGCGGAATGATAAAATACTATAAGAACTAAAAATTAAATCAAGTGGCTCTTAAATAACAAAAAAAAAACACAACAAAAAACGAATATACTTTGGAGACTTGAAGAAAAACTAAAAACACATACTTGAAGCAAAATCAGGACCAATGAGAAGAAAAGGCAGACCAGCAAGAGGATGGGTGAATGACAACATCAACAGCTGGCTAGAAGATTTTCAGACGGATTGTGCGGGAGGCTACGTCTGACGCAACGGACTTACTAACATTGATGATAATAATTGTTCGCTTTAAAACAGTAAAAAATACTATATATACTTTTTTTTACTGTGAAATGTTAAATCAGTACCCATAGGGAAGGGGGTGCAGGGGTTTAAAACGGACATATTAAACATCAGCTTCCAAAAAAAGAGGGCAGACGTTCCTCCTACCAGAGTGACCTTCACAAGTGTCACTAAAGACATAATTTTTACACCTTGTTTAGAGTATCCAGTTCTTTACCATCAGTATGCTTATGTCTAAAAAAAATCAACCTCTCAATGCTCACTGAATTGGATAATATTGTGAAAACCATATTTTAAAACTACAAAGAAAAATCCCGGCTAAAATCTTCTATCATCCCCTCAAGATCATGTGCGCCTCCATTCTCCCGCTACTACAGTATGTTACGATCCTTTTCTTACTTCACGACATGAGCTCAATATAACCTATCCATCTCTATTTCAGACTGTCTACAACCCCTAGATCATGTATGCTTGAAGAGAACGCAACTATTTGGCAGAACCATTGAGGATTCTCACTGCAAGGTTTAACTCGAAGGGCAGAAGAGTCACCATCATCCAGGGATATGCTCCCACAAATGTAGCAGAGATCGAGGAGACAGTAAGGTTCTATGAACATGTCTAGACGGTGATCAACAAAGTCCCAAGGAGAGACATGAGAAACTTGTTGGGAGACCTGAACGCTAAAGAAGGCACCGACAACACAAATGTGGAGCACATAATGGGAATCCACGGCACCGGAAATCAGAACGAGAATGGCGAATTGAGAATTCTTCACTGAGTTTTGCTCCTTTAATGACCTGATAATCTGAGCTTTTCTGTTCCTGCACAAGAACATTAATAAAACATGGATTTCCCCCGACTGCAAGACCAAAAATCAAATAGACCACATCGGCAGAAAGTGGAGACGGAGCTTGAACAACGGTAGGGTGAAACGCGGCGCGGACGCATCATCAGATCACCACTTGGTTCTTGCAGTATTTAAGACCAAGCTCAAGGCTTCCAACGACAGGGCTAGACGACCAGAACACAAGTTTGAGTAGTGTCTTCGAAAGGAACAAAAACTTAGCAATTGAAAGTAGAACTGAGGAACAAGTACGGAGTGTTCCTTTCTACCAGATGAGACAATTGAAGAACAGCGGCAAAGCCTACGAGAGATCTGGAAGGCGATATGTTCAACAGTTTTGGGTAAGAAGACCAGGAAACATAAAAAAATGGATCTCAACCGGCAACTGGACACTCATCACTGAGAGGAAGTACCTGAAACACCAGATCAATCAGACCCAGGACATACAGGAAAAGCATCTGCTGACATACATACCTCGACTAACATGCTGCACCCAATCCTATGCAATATCTGGAAAGGAGGGCACATTGTAAAGCCGCCCCAGAAAGGGGACCTGTCATCCTGTAGTAACTGGCGAGGAGTCATGCAGCTATCAATTCCGGGCAAAGTTTTAACTAGAATGATGTTCGGAGAGGCTGAAGATCACCCTGGACAAGAGATTACGTGATGAGCAGGCAGGCTTCCGACAAGATTGTTCATGCACGGACCACATAGCTACCATGCGCATCATCATCGAGCAGACACCCTATATGCAGTGTTTGTTGACTTTCAAAAGGCATTCGACAGCGTCGACTGAAATGTCATCTGGAGATTAATGTTTTCTGCTGCTTTCCACCAAATTTTGTCACAATCACCAACAGCTCTACGAAGAAGCCACTTGTCAAGTTATCCACGACGGGAAACTGACGGAACCGTTTAACGTGCAACCTGGTTGTGTGCTCTCCCCAACGATCTTCCTTATGGTGTTTGACTGTGTTATGAGAAAGCCTACAACATATCAAGTGACAGATATCCAGTGGACCTTCATGAAGCAGCTGGAGGATCTTGACTTTTCAGACAACAGCCTTCACTCCCAAAAGCAACAGAACGTACAAAAGAAGCTTTATCGTGTGGCGGAAGAAGCCGGGAAAAACAGATGAACATCAGAAAGGCCTAAGCCACACTGACTGTCAAATCCAGTGCGACTACATGACTACATTGAAGAGGTTGACAAATTTGTCTATATTGGTCGTGTTGTCCGATCAACAAAGCCAGATGCGCCTTCAACACTCTCAAACCAATCTGGTCTACAACAATTAGACTACAGCTCAAGGCTTCCAACGACAGGGCTAGACGACTAGCACACAAGTTTAAGTAGTGTCTTCGAAAGGAACAAAAACATAGCAATTCAAAGTAGAACTGAGGAACAAGTACGGAGTGTTCCTTTCTACCAGATGAGACAATTGGATCAGCGGCAAAGCCTGCGAGAGATCTGTAAGGCGATATGTTCAACAGTTTTGGGTAAGAAGACCAAGAAACACAAAGAATGGATCTCAACCGGCAACTGGACATTCATCACTGAGAGGAAGTAACTCTCCCCAACGATCTTCCTTATGGTGTTTGACTGTTATGAGACAGTCTACAACATATCAAGTGACAGCTATCCAGTGGACCTTCATGAAGCAGCTGGAGGATCTTGACTTTTCAGACAACAGCCTTCACTCCCAAAAGCAACAGAACGTACAAAAGAAGCTTTATCGTGTGGCGGAAGAAGCCGGGAAAAACAGATGAACATCAGAAAGGCCTAAGCCATACTGACTGTCAAATCCAGTGCGACTACATGACAACATTGAAGAGGTTGACAAGTTTGTCTATCTTGGTCGTGTTGTTAGCAAAGATGTCCGATCAACAAAGCCAGATGCGCCTTCAACACTCTCAAACCAATCTGGTCTACAGCAATTAGACTACAGCTCAAGGCTTCCAACGACAGGGCTAGACGATTAGCACACAAGTTTAAGTAGTGTCTTTGAAAGGAACAAAAACATAGCAATTTAAAGTAGAACTGAGGAACAAGTACGGGGTGTTCCTTTCTACCAGATGAGACAATTAGATCAGTGGCAAAGCCTGCGAGAGATCTGAAAAGCGATATGTTCAACAGTTTTGGGTAAGAAGACCAGGAAACACAAAAAATGGATCTCAACCGGCAACTGGACACTCATCACTGAGAGGAAGTACCTGAAACACCAGATCAATCAGACCCAGGACATACAGGAAAAGCATCTGCTGCAAGCCTCTTAATGCCGACATACAGACCTCGACTAACATGCTGCACCCAATCATATGCTTTATCTGGAAAAGAGGGCACCTTGTAAAGCCGCCCCAGAAAGGGGACCTGTCATCCTGTGGTAACTGGCGAGGAATCACGCGGCTATCAATTCCGGGCAAAGTTTTAACTAGAATGATGTTCGGAGAGGCTGAAGACCACCCTGGACAAGAGATTACGTGATGAGCAGGCAGGTTTCCGACAAGATTGCTCATGCACTGACCATATATCTACCATGCGTATCATCATCGAGCAGTCTTCTATATGCAGTGTTTTTTGACTTTCAAAAGGCATTTGACAGCGTCGACTGAAATGTCATCTGGAGATTAATGTTCTCTGCTGCTTTCCACCAAATTTTGTCACTATTATCCAACAGCTCTACGAAGAAGCCACTTGTCAAGTTATCCACGACGGGAAACTGACGGAACCGTTTAAAGTGCAACCTGGTTGCTTGCTCTCCCCAACGATCTTCCTTATGGTGTTTGACTGTGTTATGAGACAGTCTACAACATATCAAGTGACAGCTATCCAGTGGACCTTCATGAAGCAGCTGGAGGATCTTGACTTTTCAGACAACAGCCTTCACTCCCAAAAGCAACAGAACGTACAAAAGAAGCTTTATCGTGTGGCGGAAGAAGCCGGGAAAAACAGATGAACATCAGAAAGGCCTAAGCCATACTGACTGTCAAATCCAGTGCGACTACATGACAACATTGAAGAGGTTGACAAATTTGTCTATCTTGGTCGTGTTGTTAGCAAAGATGTCCGATCAACAAAGCCGGGTGCGCCTTCAACACCCTCAAACCAATCTGGTCTACAGCAATTAGACTACAGCTGGCTTTAATCTTCACGTCAAGTCATCATAAGCTAAGTTCGTTTTATCCCTCTCAGTTCACAAATTTCTCGCTAAATAATATTTATTTTAGTCGTATTTTAAATAAATAATTTGTAACTTCTTAGAATTAGTCAGCGGTTATTTTGTTTTTTTTGTTTTTTTTTTTTTTTTTTTCTCATTTTTTTTTTTTTTTAAGTGGTTTTTCTTTTTATGATATTGCTTATATGGAATATTTTTCTAAACTTTTATTTTTTTTTTTTTTTTTCTTCTGGTATAATTTTTATTATTTATCGTTTTGATTGTTTTTCGTCTTTTATTTTTTTTTTTTTCGCCCAAAACACTATTCTTGATGTATAGTCTGTCCGTTTGAATATCTCCCCCTTTTGTCTCTCTCCCTTCCGCTCTCTCTCCTTTCTCTCTTATTCTCTCTCTCTCTCCTAATATTTCTCTCTGCCCACCTCTCTCCACACCCCCACACACCCCTATACCCCCCCCACACACACACACAACACGCTGTTTATCACCCTTTGAACCTTACACAATGTTTACTTTCTTTCTCCACCCTATCGTCATTGGCTTATACTTGATTCATACAATTTAGCCGTTACTGTGCAAACGTGCCGTAAATACAACCCTAAGCCCCCATTTTTCATAGAGAAGAATCCATTCTTCTCAATAACAGGAAGACCTCTTTCGACTCAAAATAGATCTACACTGTTTCAGAAAATGTCCTCCATCAGTTTAAAATTCACTTAAATTTTCTTACACAATGGATTCCAAAGCTCCATGCATCTAATCTCACCTTTTTTTGTACATGGGTCGCAAATCCTATGCTTTTTATTAATAATTTATCTTATTTATTACGTTCTGATTTTTTTTGCTTTGACTTTTTCACTCTTCTTTTTTTTTTTTTCTTTTATTATTTCAGAGACTTGGACTTTTGCATCTCTCTTATATTTATTTTAAGCCATTATTTTTTTTTTTTTTTTTTTTTATTTTTTTATTCTAATTTTATTTTGCTTTCTTCTCTCCAGTCTTGACGACTGCCATTTTCCGTAGAATGATTCCTTTCCATTGTTTCTCCCCCCCCCCCAAAAAAAAAAAGACATTTTAATACTTTATTGCTTAAATCGACATTTATTTCTTACTTGAACTAATTTCTGTTTCAGATTGACTTGGAAAATAGGTTCTTCTCGACTTTTTATTTGTTTTACCTATGCTATATTTATATTTGTTTTAACAATGCATCTCTTTTCTTCATTTATTAATAATTATTTGCATTTCTTTACAGATTCATGAAATTCACGAAAATTACTGTACACATTTCCAATCGTTTCTGAAAATACACATCCTAGCTAGCGCCTAAAATACAAAATTTGCAATGTCAATAACGTCAAAAATACACGATCATAAACACCAGACTCTGTTGGTATCTAGAAAGCAAAACCCTGCTCACAACAGAACAAGGAGGATTCAGACAACACATATCAACGGAGGATCAGATCACCTACATAGCCCAGAAGGTAGAGGATGGCTTCCAAGAAAAGAAAAACACCCTGGCAATGGCTTCCAAGAAAAGAAAAACAACCTGAAAATCTGGGTTGACATGGAAAAGGCCTTTGACAGGGTATGGAAGGATGGCTTGAGACTAAAACTCCGAAAGAATGGCATATCCGGCTGCATGTTCAAATGGATTTCACAGTACCTGAACAATAGAAAAGCTAAAGTCTGGTTCTCTGGTGCTCTGAGGAATATACATCCACTGCCAACTACCGTCTACAAGAGGCCCTCAACACCTTAGAAGAGTGGACAAAGCAATGGCTAATGACCATAAACAGTGCAAAAACAACTTACACTGTCTTTAGCCTCTCAACAAAGGAACAAAAAGTCACCCTGAAACTGAATGGCCAGGCTCTCCCTGCAGAAGATAACCCTACCTACCTTGGAGTGACCTTCGACAAACGCCTCACTTGGAAAGAACAAACAGAGAAAGCAGTGGCCAGGGCAAAGGCTCGTCTAGCAATAATGAAAAAGCTAGCAGGAACTCAATGGGGTGCTAATGCAAGAATCCTGGAAACCATGTACACAGGAAGAGTCCGGCCTGTTCTGGAGTATGGTGTATCAGCATGGGGCACAGCAGCCAAGTCCAACCTTGACAAGATCACCAAGGTACAAAACCAGGCAACAAGAGTGATCACTGGAGCCATGAAGTCTACACCTATAAAGGAACTGGAAACAATCACAGGACTAGCACCCATTGTACAGAGGAAAGATTCAAAGCTTCTCATCCAGGCTGCAAAGTTCAGACAGACTGCCAGAGCACCCAATGAAAGACAGAATGTCACAACCAGTGAAAAGGAGGCTGAAAAGGGAGAGTTTTCTACATCAAGTAAGGTCACTAGAGAAGAAGAACCAGGACATGCAGGACCAAAACCCCAAAGAACTGCCCCGCTGTGCAAAACATCCAGCCTGGGAAGAAGAAACATCACTCCAGATCCATGAAACCATCCCTGGCATTGGCAAGAAGAGCTCACAGAATGACCTAGAGAAAAGATCACTTGCAGTAGAACACATCCAGACCAACTATCCAGCCACTGACTGGACACATGTATATACTGATGGTTCAGCTGAGAAGGCAGTCAGGAATGGTGGTGCCGGGATCTACATAAAGTACCCTGGAGGTGAAGAGGACAAGATCTCAATCCCCACTGGAGTCTTCTCTACCAATTACAAGGCTGAAGCTACAGCTATACAGGAAGGAGCAGCACATGTCCAATCAAGCCCCCATTCAACAGAAAACATCGTTTTCCTGACAGATGCCTTGTCTGTTCTACAGGCCCTCAAATCCAGCAAAAACAAAGACCTAAATGATCTGACCTCAGCGCTAACCTCGCTAAGCCAAACCCATACAATAGCCATACAATGGATTCCCTCCCACTGCAATGTATTTGGCAATGAGACTGCTGACTTGCTAGCCAAAAAAGCAGCAGCGCTCCAACAAAATGACTACACAACAACATACAGTGAAGCAAAGACAATAATCCATGCCCAACAACATGAGGAATGGCTGCAGGAACACCCCAACCATGTCCAAAATGATGCTTATCATGCACTGACAAGAGCTGAACAAGTGGTCATTTTTAGGCTCAGAACAGGACACAACCGCCTGAATCACCACCTCTACACAAAGCTCCACATTGGAACATCAGACCAGTGCACATGCCAAACTGGAGGTCAAACAGTCATCCATGTCCTACAACACTGCCCCATGTATGAAAACTTAAGAAACCTGATGTGGCCACAGGACACACCAATGGCACAGAAGCTGTATGGAAGCCTGGAGGACCTACGGCGCACAGCAACATTCATGTCAGAGACTGGGCTGTCCATTTGAGTGAACACAAAGAAGAAGAAAGGAACAAAAAAAGCAATTCAAAGTAGAACTGAGGAACAAGTTCAGAGTGCTCATTTCTACCAGATGAGATAATTGGATCATCGGCAAAGCCTGCGAGAGATCTGTAAGGCGATATGTTCAACAGTTTTGGGTAAGAAGACCAGGAAACACAAAAAGTGGATCTCAACCTGCAACTGGACACATCACTGAGAGGAAGTACCTGAAACACCAGATCAATCAGACCCAGGACATACAGGAAAAGCATCTGCTGCAAGCCTCTTAAGGCCGACATACAGACCTCGACTAACATGCTGCACCCAATCCTATGCAATATCTGGAAAGGAGGGCACCTTGTAAAGCCGCCCCAGAAAGGGGACCTGTGATCCTGTGGTAACTGGCGAGGAGTCACGCGGCTATCAATTCCGGGCAAAGTTTTAACTAAAATGTTGGAGAGGCTGAAGATCACCCTGGACAAGAGATTACGTGATGAGCAAGCAGGCTTCCGACAAGATTGCTCATGCGCGAACCACATAACTACCATGCGCATCATCATCGAGCAGACCCCCTATTTGCAGTGTTTTTTGACTTTCAAAAGGCATTCGACAGCGTCGACTGAAATGTCATCTGGAGATTAATGTTCTCTACTGCTTTCCATCAAATTTTGTCACTATCACCAACAGCTCTACGAAGAAGCAACTTGTCAAGTTATCCACGACGGGAAACTGGCGGAACCGTTTAACGTGCAACCTGGTTGCGTGCTCTCCCCAACGATCTTCCTTATGGTGTTTGACTGTGTTATGAGTCAGTCTACAACATATCAAGTGACAGCTATCCAGTGGACCTTCATGAAGCAGCTGGAGGATCTAGACTTTTCATACAACAGCCTTCACTCCCAAAGGCAACAGAACGCACAAAAGAAGCTTTATCGTGTGGCGGAAGAAGCCGAGAAAAAAAGATGAGCATCAGAAAGGCCTAAGCCATGCTGACTGTCAAATCCAGTGCGACTACATGACAACATTGAAAAGGTTGACAAGTTTGTCTATCTTGGTAGTGTTATTAGCAAAGATGTCCGATCAACAAAGCCAGATGCGCCTTCAACACCCTCAAACCAATCTGGTCTACAGCAATTAGACTACAGCTCAAGGCTTTCAACGACAGGGCTGGACGACCAGCACACAAGTTTAAGTAGTGTCTTCGAAAGGAACAAATACATAGCAATTCAAAGTAGAACTGAGAAATAAGTACGAAGTGATCCTTTCTACCAGATGAAACAATAGAAGAACATCGGCAAAGCCTACGAGAGATCTGGAAGGCGATATGTTCAACACTTTTGGGTAAGAAGACCAGGAAACACAAAAAGTGGATCTCAACCGGCAACTGGACACTCATCACTGAGAGGAAGTACCTGAAACACCAGACCAATAAGACCCATGACATACAGGAAAAGCACCTGCTGCAAGCCTCTTAATGCCGACATACAGACCTCGACTAACATGCTGCACCCAATCCTATGCAATATCTGGAAAAGAGGGCACCTTGTAAAGCCGCCCCAGAAAGGGGACCTGTCATCCTGTGGTAACTGGCGAGGAATCACGCGGCTATCAATTCCGGGCAAAGTTTTAACTAGAATGATGTTCGGAGAGGCTGAAGACCACCCTGGACAAGAGATTACGTGATGAGCAGGCAGGCTTCCGACAAGATTGCTCATGCACGGACCACATAACTACCATGCGCATCATCATCGAGCAGACCCCCTATATGCAGTGTTTCTTGACTTTCAAAAGGCATTCGACAGCGTCGACTGAAATGTCATCTGGAGATTAATGTTCTCTGCTGCTTTCCACCAAATTTTGTCACTATCACCAACAGCTCTACGAAGAAGCCACTTGTCAAGTTATCCACGACGGGAAACTGACGGAACCGTTTAAAGTGCAACCTGGTTGCGTGCTCTCCCCAACGATCTTCCTTATGGTGTTTGACTGTGTTATGAGACAGTCTACAACATATCAAAGGACAGCTATCCAGTGGACCTTCATGAAGCAGCTGGAGGATCTAGACTTTACAAACAACAGCCTTCACACCCAAAAGAAACAGAACGAACAAAAAAAGCTTTATCGTATGGCGGAAGAAGCCAAGAAAAAAAAAAAAACATCAGAAAGACAAAAGCCAAACAAACTAAGATCAAATCCAGTGCGACTACATGACATTGAAGAGGCTGACAAGTTCGTCTATATTGGTAGTGTTATTAGCAAAGATGTCCGATCAACAAAGCCGGGTGCGCCTTCAACACTCTCAAACCAATCTGGTCTACAGCAATTGAGACTACAGCTGGCGTTAATCTTCACGTCAAGTCATCATAAGCTAAGTTTGTTTTATCCCTCTCTGTTTACAAATTTCTCCCTAAATAATGTTTATTTTATTCGTATTTTTAAATAAATAATTTGTAACTTCTGAGAATTAGGCAGCGGTTAGTTTGTAAATGGCGCTTTGTTGATTTTTTGTCTCATTTTTTAATTACTTAAGAGGTTTTTCTCATAATGATATTGCTTATATGGAATATTTTGCTAAACCTATATTTTATTTTTTTTTCTTCTGGTATAATTTTAATTATTTATCGATTTGATAGTTTGTCGTCGCGAATTCTATTTTTTTCGCCCAAAACACTATTCTTGATGTATACTCTGTCCGTTTGAATATCTCCCCCTTTTGTCTCTCTCCCTTCCGCTCTCTCTCCTCTCTCTCTTATTCTCTCTCCTAATCTTTCTCTCTGCCCACCTCTCTCACACCCCCACACACCCCTATACCCCCCCAACCACACACACACACAACACGCTGTTTATCACCCTTTGAATCTTACACAATGTTTACTTTCTTTCTCCACCCTGTCGTCATTGACTTATACTTGATTCATACAATTTAGCCGTTACTGTGCAAACGTGCCGTAAATACAACCCTAAGCCCCCATTTTTCATAGAGAAGAATCCATTCTTCTCAATAACAGAAAGACCTCTTTCGACTCAAAATAGATCTACACTGTTTCAGAAAATGTCCTCCATCAGTTTAAAATTCACAAAAATCATACACAATGGATTCCAAAGCTCCATGCATCAAACCTCACCTATATGTGGACATGGGTCGCAAATCCTATGCTTCAAAAATTTATCAGACTTATTACGATCAGATTTTTGCTTCGACCGCTTCACTCATCTTTTTAATTTTTTCCTTTATTATTTCAGAGACTTGGACTCTTGCATCTCTCTTATATACATTTTAAGCCATTATAGCTTTTTTTTCAGAACCAGTTTCTTATTCTAATCTTATTGTGCTTTCTTCTCTCCAGGCTTGACGACTGCCATTTTCCGTAGAATGATTCCTTTCCATTGTTTCTCCCCCCCCCAAAAAAAAAAGACATTTTAATACTTTATTGTCTAAATCGACATTTATTTCTTACTTGAACTAATTTCTGTTTCAGATTGACTTGGAAAATAGGTTCTTCTCGACTATTTATTTGTTTTACCTATGCTATATTTATATTTGTTTTAACAATGCATCTCTTTTCTTCATTTATTAATAATTATTTGCATTTCTTTACAGATTCATGAAATTCACGAAAATTACTGTACACATTTCCAATCGTTTCTGAAAATACACATCCTAGCTAGCGCCTAAAATACAAAATTTGCAATGTCAATAACGTCAAAAATACACGTATTAAAATCTTGGAAAAATGAAACCAAGGTGTAAAAAATACACATAATTATTAACACTGTCCCTACTTACTCAAAATTGTCATAAATCCGAGCCGGGTTACCGGCTCGAGGTGCACAGACTTTGGAATAACCAGTAAAAAATAAAAATCCAATAAATGTGGACACAAAATATTAAAATTTTGAAAATTGAAAGCCCGGGCAGTAAAATACACATTAAATAATTTGGAAGGTTGAAAACCTTGAATAAAAATACAAACATAAATAACATGAATCAAAATTAAAATATTAACATTGAACACCCAGTTTAAAATTAATATATAATTTAAGTTTGGAGGCTCGAAAATACAAATGTGTTTAATCTTGGGCGGTCGCAAACCCGGGAAAGACAATAGATACGTTAATAAACTTAAGTACTACCGTGGCACCCCATTCGACTTCACAGAAGTTTTATTTGTCTCTCTTAGGACATCATATCTTTCTCCACCCTATCGTCATTGGCTTATACTTCTTTTGGAATGATTCATACAATTTAGCCGTTACTGTGCAAACGTGCCGTAAATACAACCCTAAGCCCCCATTTTTCATAGAGAAGAATCCATTCTTCTCAATAACAGAAAGACCTCTTTCGACTCAAAATAGATCTACACTGTTTCAGAAAATGTCCTCCATCAGTTTAAAATTCACAAAAATCATACACAATGGATTCCAAAGCTCCATGCATCAAACCTCACCTATATGTGGACATGGGTCGCAAATCCTATGCTTCAAAAATTTATCAGACTTATTACGATCAGATTTTTGCTTCGACCGCTTCACTCATCTTTTTAATTTTTTCCTTTATTATTTCAGAGACTTGGACTCTTGCATCTCTCTTATATACATTTTAAGCCATTATAGCTTTTTTTTCAGAACCAGTTTCTTATTCTAATCTTATTGTGCTTTCTTCTCTCCAGGCTTGACGACTGCCATTTTCCGTAGAATGATTCCTTTCCATTGTTTCTCCCCCCCCCAAAAAAAAAGACATTTTAATACTTTATTGTCTAAATCGACATTTATTTCTTACTTGAACTAATTTCTGTTTCAGATTGACTTGGAAAATAGGTTCTTCTCGACTATTTATTTGTTTTACCTATGCTATATTTATATTTGTTTTAACAATGCATCTCTTTTCTTCATTTATTAATAATTATTTGCATTTCTTTACAGATTCATGAAATTCACGAAAATTACTGTACACATTTCCAATCGTTTCTGAAAATACACATCCTAGCTAGCGCCTAAAATACAAAATTTGCAATGTCAATAACGTCAAAAATACACGTATTAAAATCTTGGAAAAATGAAACCAAGGTGTAAAAAATACACATAATTATTAACACTGTCCCTACTTACTCAAAATTGTCATAAATCCGAGCCGGGTTACCCGGCTCGAGGTGCACAGACTTTGGAATAACCAGTAAAAAATAAAAATCCAATAAATGTGGAACACAAATATTAAAATTTTGAAAATTGAAAGCCCGGGCAGTAAAATACACATTAAATAATTTGGAAGGTTGAAAACCTTGAATAAAAATACAAACATAAATAACATGAATCAAAATTAAAATATTAACATTGAACACCCAGTTTAAAATTAATATATAATTTAAGTTTGGAGGCTCGAAAATACAAATGTGTTTAATCTTGGGCGGTCGCAAACCCGGGAAAGACAATAGATACGTTAATAAACTTAAGTACTACCGTCTCTCTTAGGACATCATGGGCACAATATAGACGTTACCGTGCTGACGTGCCGTACAAACTCACCCACTCTCTGTATTTGTGCTTCTCTCTCTCTCTCTCTCTCTCTCTCTCTCTCTCTCTCTCTCTCTCTCTCTCTCTCTCTCTCTCTCTCTCTCTCTCTCTCTCTCTCTCTGTCTCTCTATCTCTCTCTCTCTCTCTCTCTCTCTCTCTCTCTCTCTCTCTCTCTCTCTCTCTCTCTCTCTCTCTCTCTCTCTCTCTCTCTCTCTCTCTGCCTATTCTCTGTCATTTTGGGCGTTTTTTTCGGCGTTTCTTTCGTTATTGGTAATTCGATGAATTTTTATTGTCTTGTGATTTCCATTATTTTGACTCGAAGTCTCGTTATTTTTCTTTTTTTCACTCGTTTATTTTATCTGAAAGGCACTTTCCCCCCTCAATAGCATTATGTTGCCGTTATTACGAGTGCAAGGTATTCACTGCCTAACACTTCATCGGTACAATGTAGCCGTTACTGTGCTGACGTGCCGTTAAAACATTATAATTATACCCCACATCCAATTTCTTGTAAAAGGTGCTATGAACATCCATAGTCACAGCCACTCGTTAACTGTCGTAAGACATTATGGGCACAATAAATCCATCCCTGCACCGAGGTGCAGTAAATACACTCTCAATGTATCCTCTTTCTCGAAAGCTAGTATTATTTTTTCAGGCAAATCTTTTAAACTATAGGTCGTTAAATGCATTCATGTGCATCAATTGGAATACTGATTTATTAAATATAATTCCTTTATCATATGAGCCGATGCAGTAATTCCACAGATGAAATGAACCTACTGGCGAGGCTGGAACGAGTGTTTACCTATCGACAACCTACTGGCGAGGCTGGAACGAGTGTTAACCTATGACAACCTACTGGCGAGGCTGGAACGACTGTTACCTATTGACAACCTACTGGCGAGGCTGGAACGACTGTTTACCTATTGACAACCTACTGGCGAGGCTGGAACGGACGGTACCTACTGGCGAGGCTGGAACGAGTGCTGGAACGGACGGTATACCAAATGACAACCTACTGGTAAGGCTGGAACGGGTGGTATACCAAATGACAATGAACAATGAGACGTACGCGGTGGACAAGTCAGCCAGTAACAGAATAGTGTTTACATAAAATAGTGACAATGTACATTTAAAGTGAGCAGCTAGAATACCCAACATTGCAGGACTGTTCGGGTCTATCATGCATGACGGAGGCTCAATACTTGGAATGCCATTGGATTCTGGTTCCAGTCGCAGTTCAACTTCTAAGACCTCATAAGTTCAGGTCAGCTTCTCTATATTACCTGTTCTTATTGTGGTAAGCCTGATAGCATGATATTATTCAAACGCTGGAGAATGTAGTACGAGTAAGAAAACATAATTTTACTCGGTGAAATCATTAAAAAATAGTTATGCATTGTTCAAACTAGGAAAAGCTTAACGGTGTCTAAGAAATTTAATTGCATTCATCTTAATTGCCAGTCAGAACTTTGCTGCTTAAGACTTTTACTCTTCTATTTTTCTTTAAGGTTCAAAGTGTCAGTGTGTGATAGAAATTTCTTTTAGAATTTGAGTCTTTTAAAATTTGAATATTTTAGAAATGGAGTGTTTTAGAAATTGAGTCTTTTAGAAATTCTTTTAGAAATTTAGTCTTTTAGTACTATGGTCTTTTAGGATATAAGTATTTTAGAATTTGAGTCTTTTAGTCTTTTAGTGTTTTAGTCTTTTAGAATTTTAGTCTTTTAGAATTTTAGTTTTTTAGAATTTTAGTCTTTTAGAAATTGAGTTTTTTTTTTTTTAGAAATTTAGTCTTTTAGTCAATTAGCCATTTATTTTAATTTTATTATAATTTAATTTAATTCATTACTTTATTAGTTTATTATTGTATATTGTATATTGTATATTATTGTATATTGTATATTGTATATTGTATATTATTTATTATTGTATATTATTTTATATTGTATATTATTGTATTCTTGTATATTATTTATTGCAATATTGTATTTTTTAAATATGTTAATATTGTATTCATAGTTTAGTCTTTTAGAACTTGTCTTTTATCTTTTAGATTTTGTCTTTTAGAATTTGAGTCTTTTAGTCTTTTAGTCTTTTCTTCTTTTCGTCTTTCTTTATTTTCGTCTTTTAGAATTTGAGTCTTTTAGAATTTGAGTCTTTTAGAATTAGTCTTTTAGTCTTTTAGTATTTTTTTCTTTTCGTCTTTTCTTATTTTCGTCTTTTAGAATTTGAGTCTTTTAGAATTTGTGTCTTTTAGTCTTTTAGTCTTTTCTTCTTTTCGTCTTTTCTTTTTTCGTCTTTTAGAATTTGAGTCTTTTAGTATTTTAGTCTTTTCTTCTTTTAGTCTTTTCTTCTTTTCGTCTTTTCTTCTTTTCGTCTTTTAGAATTTGAGTCTTTTAGAATTTGTGTCTTTTAGTCTTTTAGAATTTTAGTCTTTTAGTACTATAGTCTTTTAGGATTTGTCTTTTAGGACTTGTCTTTTAGAATTTGTCTTTTAGAATTTGCCTTTTAGAATTTGCCTTTTAGAATTTGCCTTTTAGCTTTTGTCTTTAGCTTGAGTCTTTTCTTCTTTAAGTTTTTTAGAATTTCAGTCTTTAAGTACTGTGGTCTTTTAGGATTTGTTTTTT
>RQTK01000321.1:454839-467584 GCA_003991915.1 Elysia chlorotica
AAGTTTTTTAGAATTTCAGTCTTTAAGTACTGTGGTCTTTTAGGATTTGTTTTTTAGAATTTTTCTTTGAGAATTTGTCTTTTAGTATTTGAGTCTTTTAGAATTCGAGTCTTTCAGAATTTGAGTCTTTAGTCTTTTAGTACTATGGTTTTTTGTCTTTTAGAATTTGTCTTTTAGAATTTTGTCTTTTAGAAATTGAGTCTTTTAGTCTTTTAGTCTTTTCTTCTTTTAGTCTTTCCTTCTTTTCGTCTTTTTAGAATTTGAGTCTTTTTAGAATTTGAGTCTTTCAGTCTTTTAGTCTTTTCTTCTTAAAGTTTTTTAGAATTTCAGTCTTTAAGTACTGTGGTCTTTTAGGATTTGTTTTTTAGAATTTTTCTTTGAGAATTTGTCTTTTAGTATTTGAGTCTTTTAGAATTCGAGTCTTTCAGAATTTGAGTCTTTAGTCTTTTAGTACTATGTTTTTTGTCTTTTAGAATTTGTCTTTTAGAATTTGCCTTTTAGAAGTTGCCTTTTAGAATTTTTCTTTTAGATTATGTCTTTTAGATTTTGTCTTTTATATTTTGTCTTTTAGAATGTGTCTTTTCTTTTAGAATTTGCGTCTTTAATCTTTTAGTCTTTTCTTCTTTTAGTCTTTTCTTTTTTTTTTTTTTTAGTATTTTTTTTTTTTTAGTATTTTTGTCTTTTAGTATTTGTCTTTTAGATTTGATCTTTTAGAATTTTTGTCTTTTAGAATTTGTCTTTTAGAATTTTTGTCTTTTAGAATTTTGTCTTTTAGAGTTTTAGTCTTTTAGAACTATAGTCTTTGAGAACTATAGTCTTTTAGGATGTATCTTTTAGGATTTGTCTTTTCTTCTTTTCGTCTTTTAGAATTTTAGTATTTTAGTACTATGGTCTTTTAGGATTTGTCTTTTAGAATTTGTCTTTTAGATTTTATCTTTTAGATATTGTCTTTCAGAATTTGTCTTTTTAAAATTTGAGTCTTTTAGTCTTTTCTTCTTTAAGTTTTTTTTTAGATATTTAGTCTCTTAGAATTTGAGTCTTTAAGAATTTTTGTCTTTTAGAATTTTAGTCTTTTAAAACTATTGTCTTTTAGGTTTTCTCTTTTAGGATTTGAGTCTTTTAGGATTTTAGTCTTTTAGAATTATTGTCTCATAGTACATTGGTCTTTTAGGACTTGTCTTTTAGGATTTGTCTTTTATAATTTGTCTTATAGAATTTGTCTTTTAGAATTTGTCTTTCAGAATTTGTCTTTTTGAGTTTGTCTTTTAAAATTTGTCTCCTTTAGAATTTAGTCTCTTAGAATTTGAGTCTTTCATATTTTAGTCTTTCAGAATTTTAGTCTATTAGAATGTTAGTCTTCTAGACCCATAGTCTTTTAGAACTATTGTCTTTTAGGATTTCTCTTTTAGGTTTTCTCTTTTAGGATCTGTCTTTTAGGATTTGTCTTTTAGGATTTGTCTTTTAGGATTTGTCTTTTAGGATTTGTCTTTTAGAATTTGTCTTTTAGAATTTGAGTCTTTTAGAATTTGAGTCTTTTAGTATAATGGTCTTATAGGGTTTGAGTTTTTTTTAAAGAATTTTAGTCTTTTAGTCTTTTATTTTTTTCTTCTTTTAGTCTTTTAGAATTTTAGTCTTTTAGTCTTTTATTTTTTTCTTCTTTTAGTCTTTTAGAATTTTAGTCTTTTAGTACATAGGTCTTTTAGGATTTGTCTTTTAGGAATTGTCTTTTAGAATTTGTCTTTTAGAATTTGTCTTTTAGAAATTGAGTATTTTAGTCTTTTAGTCTTTTCTTCTTTTAGTCTTTTAGATTTTTAGTCTTTTAGTACTATGGTCTTATTTGAGTCTTTTAGTCTTTTAGTCTTTTCTTCTTTTAGTCTTTTAGTACTATGGTCTTTTAGGATTCGTCGTTCCCTCTCCTATTTGACAGTCCTTTTATTTCTGATTGGTAAAAACATGAACATCGCCAACGTTGCTACCATAATGTATTGACCGTCTTAGCTTTCATGCGCATAATGTATTTATAACATAGCTGTTACTGTGCTGTCATGCTCTCTCTCTCTCTCTCTCTCTCTCTCTCTCTCTCTCTCTAAAATACTGGAAACGATGTCGACTGTTTTTGCAGTTTCAGCTCTATACTTGTTTCTCAAGACATTGGTCTAGTTACACGGTGTCAGTTTAATGTGACCGGTTGAGACAGGAGGCATGACATCCGCGCCCTGTTTCGTGTGTGGAAGCACATACAATTGTCAGACGTCAGTCTTGGGGCTCGTCCATATAGCCTATACAGTGCTGATGTTGGACGTTAAACTAATTCAACACTCAACTCAACTCGGCCTACTTACGATTTTGGTGATATTTTTCCCCCAAACATTGGCGTTGTCTACGAATGGACCGTTTTAGGTGCTTTTTTTCTCAAGGAAAAGCTTTTTTTTTTCCTTTACGATTGGGGAGATAGGAATACAGCTATTGTTTGAATCGTGGAATAATTGGTCTGGTTTTGGTGGATTGTACTTTGAAGTGGAAAAACAATCTTTTTGTTTTTTCTGTCTGGTGAATCAATGGTACTTTATTCATTTCTCTACTATGGCATCAGTTGTTGTATTGAGGATGATTTCAATTTTAAATATAACTTTCTGGCGTGGTTGAAAACCATAATAACGTCGGGATTTTGTTGGCATTTTTGGTTCCTAAAAAGCGGAAGCATCTTTGACGCCTTAGTTTTCTCTTTTAAAACTGTTTCTACAGGCATTTTGTTAGATTTTGTTCGTCACTTTGAAGAAATCTAACGTGGATGGGTTTTGTCTAGTTGTCTAGCAATCTGAATTTTGAATAGTGTTAATTTCTGTTCACGCGTATGTAATATTAGGGATATCTTTTTTTAACGATTGAATGAGACCAAATACATTTTTGGAACATTCACGTTTAAGCAGTTAGTAAAGAAAAGTTGCGTTGAAGAGGACTCGCTACCATGCTATGAGTTTGAAGTTGAAATCAGCAACACTAATTTTTTAATCTGCTCCAATACCGTTTGGAAAGGTCGCACGTCTATTGAATATTTCACTGTTGTATCTGTGTATGCATGTTTTCACGTTTGCATGTTTTCACATTTGCATCTTTGCATGTTTTTATTTCTAATCGCATGCCAACTTTTTTCACTAACCTGCACTTCACTAACTCCACCAACCTCACGCTGGTACAGCAGTGAAATAGAAGATATGCGCGCATTAACTGTCCTAGGACATCATGAGCCGTTACCGTGCTGATATGCCGTAAAAACAAACTCACTCACGCGTTAGGATTAGAATTAGGTTAGTGAATCTCCAACGCAACTTTTAGAGATAATTTTTAAAAATAATAGGTACTGATTCTATCTTTTTCTTGTACTGATTCTATCTTTTTCTTCAGTTTGTTACTTTCTTTGTTCTAAGGCGGAAATGTAGTTATGCTTATGCTATCTCAGGTTTCTTGGTTGTCGTTTTGCTGGGCAATTATTTTTGTGTCAAGTCTGGTTCTGTCGTGACTGATTTGTAGTTAAGCTTATGCCGTCGCAAGTTTCTTCTTGTGGTTCTGCTGGGCAATTTAGTACTTTTTGTCAAGGTTGGTTCTGTCGTAACTGATTTGTAGTCAAGCTTAATATGCTATCTCAGGTTTCTTGATTGTCGTTTTGCTGGGCAATTAATTTTTGTTTCAAGTTTGGTTCTGTCATGACTGAAAACCTATCCAGTTTCTCTAGTGATCTTTGTTTCTCCTATGAACAAAGCTGTTACTGTGCAGAGACTACAAAGCTCTAGTCGATAGGCCATCAGTCTCGGGAACTGATAACAATATAGTGCTGACTTTGGGCACAAGATGTAACCTGCCCTGCATGTAGATCCGTATTTTTGGTTTGTGACTGGGTAGAGTGCAGAGGTTAGGATGTAATATTGCGTCTGCGTTTTCTCTTTTTGTCTTTTTACACCTTTTTGTGTCTGCACTGCGCAGCTATGCTATGATTCACGCAAATTTTTTTTAAGTTCCAAAGAGTTCGATATATGTCAACGTTGTGACTCACTCACTCATGCCTGTTATGCCTCCTGGCATGTAGGGCAGCAACGAATTATCTCCACTCCTGTCTGTTCTGGGCCAGCCGTTGCACCGAACTCCACGTGTGCTTCATGGTCTTCAGCTCGCTCTCCACCGTGCGCCTCCAGGTGTTTTTAGGCCGCCCCCTCTTTCTTCTCTCCTCCGGTGTCCAGTGAAGGGCTATACGGGTGATGTTGCCCTGTTTCTTTCACATGACATGTCCTAGCCATCTCCATCGCCTTTGCATGATGATGGTATCCATGCACAGCTGGTTGCACCGGGCGAGTAGCTGTTGGTTGGAAATGGTTTCCGACCAGGATACTCGCAAGATTCTCCTGAGGTTCTTGGTATGGAAGGTTGACAGTTTCTTGAAGTCGCTTTGGGTCATCCCCCAGCATTCAGAGTCGTATAGTGGGGTGAAAAGCACGCAGCTCTGATATAGCCTTAGTTTGGTCTTGACTTTGTACTGTGATGACCGCCAAACGTTGTTCAGCATTCTGAATGAGTCGGCTCTGAATGTCAGTCCCCGCTCCTCCGTCATGCCTAACTTTGCTGCCTAGGTAGGTGAATTCTTCCGTTGTTGGCAAGTTTTCCCCATTGACCTCAATTGGTGATTGGTTGGAGATGTTAAGCATCATCACTTCCGTCTTCTTCTTGTTGATCTTGAGACCAACTTGCTGTGCAAAATTGCTGAGGCGTGCTGTTTTCTCCTGCATGTGGTTGTGGGTGTGGGGGATCAGGGCCAAGTCGTCTGCAAAGTCCAGATCTTCCAGTGTTGAAAAGAGGTTCCATCTGATGCCCCTTGATTTATCCTCTGTTGTTCGTCTCATGACCCAGTCTATGGTGATGTTAAAAAGCAGTGCTGACATCACGCATCCCTGCCTAACGCCAGTCTTCACTTCGAAGCTGGTGCTGCTGTTGCCAACTCTGCACCTGAAGTTGCTGTAGAAGCTCTTTATGATGACAATCTTCTCCGGTATTCCATATGCACGCAGGATTCTCCATAGGCTGTCTCTGTGGATGCTGTCGAAGGCCTTCTCAAAGTTCACAAAGTTGATATAGAGTTGTCGTTGCCACTCTGTGCACTGTTCAATGATATTTCTAAGGGTGAAGATCTGGTCACAGCATCCCCTCCCTTTACGAAAGCCTGCCTGTTCGTTTCTAAGCTGTTGGTCGACTGCTTCTGAGATCCTCTGGATGATGATCTTGGACAGGATCTTGCTTGGTATTGACAGCAAGGTGATTCCGCGCCAGTTCTTACAGTCGTTGCTGGCGCCTGTCTTGGGGACCTTCACAATGATGCCTTCTGTCCAGTCCTTCGGCAATTCTTTTTTTCCCCATATGCTTGTGAAGAGTGGTTTAATGATTTCAGCTCAACGTTGTGAAACGAACTACAATTCCCCTAGCACTATTTGGCTGGTTTAAATTCTGACACCGTTTGCTATCATATATCATTTTCATTTGATCATTCATCTCTGACTTGACACTTTCGTTTTTCGCTATCGGATCATTTCGCTTATGTTGTAGGATATGAAATCTATATCTAGTTACAGCTATCCTAGGGCGTTAAAAAACGAACTCAACAATTTCTATGTGTAACCTCAACTCTATCTCTGCTCCTGTCTATACATCTCTTTCTTAATTACTTAATATTTTTTTTGCCTTTTAGTCTCTTAGTCTTTTAGTCTTTCAGTCTTTCAGTCTTTCAGTCTTTCAGTCTTTTAGTTTTTAAGTCTTTCAGTCTTTCAGTCTTTCAGTCTTCTAGTCTTTTAGTCTTTTAGTCTTTTAGTCTTCGGAGTCTTTTAGTCTTTTAGTCTTTTAGTCTTTTAGTCTTCGGAGTCTTAGTCTTTTAGTCTTTTAATCTTTTAGTCTTTCAGTGCTTTAGAATTTTAGTCTTTTAGAGTTTGAGTCTTTTAGTCATTTAGTCATTTAGTCATTAAGTCGTTTAGTCTTTTAGTCGTTTAGTCGTTTAGTCTTTTAGTCTTTTAGTCTTTTAGTGTTTCAGTCTTTCAGTATATCAGTCTTTTAGTTTTTTTAGTCGTTTAGTCGTTTAGCCGTTCAGTATTTTAGTCTTTCAGTCTTTCAGTCTTTTAGTCTTTTAGTCTTTTAGTCTTTTAGTCTTTTAGTCTTTTAGTCTTTTAGTCTTTTAGTCTTTTAGTCTTTTAGTCTTTTAGTCTTTTAGTCTTTCAGTCTTTCAGTCTTTTTAGTCGTATAATCGTTTAGTCGTTTAGTCGTATAGTCGTTTAGTCGTTTAGTCTTTTAGTCTTTTAGTATTTTAGTCTTTCAGTCTTTTAGTCTTTTAGTCTTTCAGTCTTTCAGTCTTTTAGTCTTTTTAGTCGTTTAGTCGTTTAGTATTTTAGTCTTTTAGTCTTTTAGTCTTTTAGTCGTTCAGTCTTTTAGTCTTTCAGCCTTTCAGTCTTTTTAGTCGTATAATCGTTTAGTCGTTTAGTCGTATAGTCGTATAGTCGTTTAGTCTTTCAGTCTTTCAGGTCTATATTCTATTAGTTTTTTAGACTTTCATTCTCTTAGTAATTTAGTCTTTTTAGTCAATGAGTCGTTTAGTCTTTAGTCTTGTAGTCTTCTTAGTTTTAGTCTTTTAGTTATTTAGTCTTTTAGTCTTTCAGTGCTTTATTTTTTTAGTCTGTTAGTCTTTTAGTCTTTTAGTCTTTTAGTCTTTCAGTCCTTCAGTCTTTTAGTCTTTCAGTTTTTCAGTGTTTAAGTCTTTCAGTCTTTCAGTCTTTTAGTGTTTTTATTTTTTTTAGTCTTTCAGTCTTTTTAGTCGAATAGTCGTCTAGTCTTTTAGTCTTTTAGTCTTCGTAGTCTTAGTCTTTTAGTCTTTTAGTCTTTTTGTCTTTCAGTGCTTTAGTCTTTTAGTTTTGTAGAACCATAGTCTTTTAGAATTTGAGTCTTTTAGAATTTGTTTTATAGTCTTCTAGTCTTTCAGTCGCTTAGTCGTTTAGTCTTTTAGTCTTTTAGTCTTTTAGTGTTCCAGTCCTTTAGTCTTTTAGTCTTTTACTCTTTTAGTCTATTAGTCCTTTAGTCTTTTTAGTCTTTTTAGTCGTATAATCGTTTAGTCGTTTAGTCGTATAGTCGCTTAGTCTTTCAGTCTTTCAGTCTATAGTCTTTTTAGTTTTTTAGTCTTTTAGTCTTGTAGTCTTCTTAGTTTTAGTCTTTTAGTTATTTAATCTTTTTGTCTTTTAATCTTTCAGTGCTTTAGTCTTTTAGTCTTTCAGTGCTTTAGTCTTTTAGTCTTTTAGTCTCATAGTCTTATAGTCTTTTACTCTTATAGTCTTTTAGTCTTTTAGTCTTTTAGTCTTTCAGTCTTTCAGTCTTTCAGTCTTTCAGTCTTTCAGTTTTTCAGTCTTTCAGTCTTTCAGTCTTTCAGTCTTTCAGTCTTTTAGTCTTTCAGTCTTTCAGTCTTTCAGTCTTTCAGTTTTTCAGTCTTTCAGTCTTTTAGTTTTTCAGTCTTTCAGTCTTTCAGTCTTCTAATCGTTTAATAGTTTAGTCTTTTAGTCTTTCAGTCTTTCAGTCTTTCAGTCTTTCAGTCTTTCAGTCTTTCAGTCTTTTAGTCTTTTTAGTCTTTTTAGTTGTATAATCGTTTAGTCGTATAGTCGTATAGTCGTTTAGTCTTTGAGTCTTTCAGTCTATAGTCTTTTTTTTTCAGTCTTTTAGTCTTGTAGTCTTTTAGTCTCTCAGTGCTTTAGTCTTTTAGTCTGTTATTCTTATAGTCTTTGTCTTTTAGTCTTTTAGTCTTTCAGTCTTTCAGTCTTTCAGTCTTTCAGTCTTTCAGTCTTTCAGTTTTTCAGTCTTTCTCAGAAAGTCAGAAAGTCAGTTTTAGTCTTTTAGTCTTTCAGTCTTTTAGTCTTTTAGTCTTTTAGTCTTTTAGTCTTTTTAGTCTTTCAGTCTTTTAGTCTTTTTAGTCTTTTTAGTCTTTTTAGTCTTTTTAGTCTTTTTAGTCTTTTGGTCTTTTTAGTCTTTTAGTCTTTTAGTCTTTTATTCTTTTAGTCTTCGGAGTCTTAGTCTTTTAGTCTTTTAATCTTTTAGTCTTTTAGTCTTTCAGTGCTTTACTCTTTTTGTTTTGTAGAAGTATAGTGTTTTAGAATTTGTGTCTTTTAGAATACGAGTCTTTCAGAATTTGACTCTTTTAGAAATTAAGTCTTTTAGAATTTTAGTCTTTTAGAGTTTCAGTCCTTTAGAATTTGTTTTATAGAATTTGAGTCTTTAGTCGTTTAGTCATTTAGTCGTTTTGTCTTTTAGTCTTTTAGTCTTTTAGTGTTTCAGTCTTTCAGTCTTTCAGTCTTTAGTCTTTTAGTCTTTCAGTCTTTTAGTCTATTAGTCTTTTAGTCTTTTAGTCTTTTTAGTCTCATAGTGGTATAATCGTTATTCGTTTAGTCGTATAGTCCTATAGTCGTTTAGTCTTTCAGTCTTTCAGCCTAAAGTCTTTTAGTTTTTTTAGACTTTAAGTCTTTTAGTCGTTTAGTCTTTAAGTCTTGTAGTCTTCTTAGTTTTAGTCTTTCAGTTATTTAGTCTTTTAGTCTTTCAGTGCTTTAGTCTTTTAGTCTGTTAGTCTTATAGTCTTATAGTCTTTAAGTCTTTAAGTCTTTGAGTCTTTTAGAATTTGAGTCTTTTAGAATTCGTTTTATAGAATTTGAGTCGTTTAGTCGTTTAGTCGTTTAGTCGTTTAGTCGTTTAGTCGTTTAGTCGTTTAGTCTTTTAGTCTTTCAGTCTTTCAGTCTTTCAATCTTTCAGTCTTTTAGTCTTTCAGTCATTCAGTCTTTTATTCTTTTAGTCTTTTAGTCGTATAATCGTTTAGTCGTTTAGTCTCGTAGTCTTCTTAGTTTTAGTCTGTTAGTTATTTAGTCTTTTAGTCTTTTAGTCTTTCAGTGCTTTAGTCTTTTAGTCTTTTAGTCTTATAGTCTTTTAGTCTTTTAGTCTTATAGTCTTTGTCTTTTAGTTTTTTTTTTTATTTTAGACTTTCAGTATTTCAGTCTTTCAGTCTTTCAGTCTTTCAGTCTTTTAGTCTTTCAGTCTTTCAGTCTTTCAGTCTTTCAGTCTTTCAGTCTTTCAGTCTTTCAGTCTTTCAGTCTTTCAGTCTTTCATAGTTGTATAATCGTTTAGTCGTATAGTCGTATAGTCGTTTAGTCTTTGAGTCTTTCTAATCGTTTAGTCGTTTAGTCTCGTTGTCTTCTTAGTTTTAGTCTGTTAGTTATTTAGTCGTTTAGTCGTTTAGTCGTTTAGTCTTTTAGTCTTTTAGTCTTTTAGTCTTTTAGTCTTTCAGTCTTTCAGTCTTTCAGTCGTTTAGTCGTTTAGTCGTTTAGTCGTTTAGTCATTTAGCCGTTTTGTCTTTCAGTCTTTCAGTCTTTCAGTCTTTCAGTCTTTCAGTCTTTTATTATTTGTCTTTTAGTCGTATAATCGTTTAGTCGTTTAGTCTCGTAGTCTTCTTAGTTTTAGTCTGTTAGTTATTTAGTCTTTTAGTCTTTTAGTCTTTCAGTGCTTTAGTCTTTTAGTCTTTTAGTCTTATAGTCTTTGTCTTTTAGTTTTTTTTTTATTTTAGACTTTCAGTATTTCAGTCTTTCAATCTTTCAGTCTTTCAGTCTTTTAGGTTTTCAGTCTTTCAGTCTTTCAGTCTTTCAGTCTTTCAGTCTTTCCGTCTATCCGTCTTTTTAGTATTTTTAGTCGTTTTAGTCTTTTATTGTATTTTATTGTTTTAGTTCCATTCATTATTTTTTTGTTTCTTATTGTATATTGTATATTATTGTAACATTGTATTTTTTTGTAATATTGTATTTTTTGTAATATTGTATTTTTTCAGTATTGTATCCATCGTAGAAGTTTAGTCTTTTAGAAGCTTAGTCTTTTAGAATTTGAGTCTTTTAGAATTCGGGTCTTTTAGAATTTGTGTCTTTTAGAAATTTAGTCTTTTAGAATTTTAGTCTTTAGAGTTTGAGTCTTTTAGAATTTGAGCCCTTTAGTCGTTTCGTCGTTTAGTCTTTTAGTCTTTAAGTGTTTCAGTCTTTCAGTCTTTTAGTCTTTTTAGTCGTTTAGTCGTTTAGTGTTCTTTTAGTCTTTTATTTTATTGTATTATTTTAATTTAATTGATTTGCTCGTTTTTTTAGTTTTTTAGTTTATTATTGTATATTGTATATTATTGTAATATTGCCGTTTTTGTAAGTTTTTGTTGTTGTTGTTGCAATATTGTATTTTTTTTAATTGTATGCCTTATATAAGTTTACTCTTTTAGAAGCTCGTCTTTTAGTTATTTTGTCTTTTAGAATATTGCAGTTTTTTGTTGTTGCAATATTGTATTTTTTTTAATTGTATTTATTATGGGAGTTTACTCTTTTAGAAGTTCAGTCTTTTAGTAATTTTCTTTTAGAATTTAAGTCTTTTAGATTTTGAGTCTTTTATAATTTTAATCTTTTAGTCTTTTAGTCTTTTATTCTTTTAGTATTTTAGTCTTTTAGTATTTTAGTCTTTTAGTCTTTCAGTCTTTTAGTCTTTCAGTCTTTTAGTCTTTTAGTCTTTTATTTTATTGTTTCTTATTGTATATTGTATATTATTGTAATATTGTATTTTTTTAATATTGTGTTTTTTTCAGTATTGTATCCGTTGCAGAAGTTTAGTCTTTCAGAAGTTTAGTCTTTTAGAATATTAGTCTTTTAGAATTTGAGTGTTTTAGAATCTGAGTCGTTTAGTCTTTTAGTGGTTTAGATTTTTAGTCTTTTATTGTTTCGGTCTTTCAGTCTTTTAGTCTTTTTAGTCGTTTAGTCGTTTAGTGTTTTTAGCCTTTTTAGTCTTTTTAGTCTTTTTAGTCTCTTAGAATTAGGGTCTTTTAGAATTTGAGTCTTTTAGAATTTGAGTCTTTTAGGGTTTGTCTTTTAGAATTTTAGTCTTTGAGCATTTTAGTCTTTTAGAATTTGAGTCTTTTAGGATTTTTCTTTTAGAATTTGAGTCTGTTAGAATTTCAGTCTTTTAGTCGTTTAGTCGTTTAGTCATTTAGTCGTTTAGTCATTTAGTCGATTGGTCGTTTAGTTTTTTGGTATTTTAGTCTTTTAGTGTTTCAGTCTTTCAGTATTTTAGTCTTTTAGTGTTTCAGTCTTTCAGTATTTTAGTCTTTTTAGTCTTTTTAGTCTTTTATTTTATTGTATTATTTTGATTTAATTGATTTGTTAGTTTTTTTAGTTTATTAGTTTTTTCTATTGTATATTGTATATTATTGTAATATTGTATTTTTGTAATGTTTTTTTTTGTTTGTTGCAATGTTGTATTTTTTTAAATATTGTATTCATTGTAGAAGTTTTACTCTTTTAGAAGCTCAGTCTTTTAATAATTTAGTCTTTTAAAATTTGAGTCTTTTAAAATTTGAGTCTTTTAAAATTTTAGTCTTTTAGAATTTGTGTTTTTTAGAACTATAGCCTTTTGGGTTTTGTGTTTAAGAATTTGTCTTTTAAAATTATTTTTAGAATTTGAATCTTTTAGAATTTTAGTCTTTCAGAGTTTGAGTCTTTCAGAAGTTGAGTCTTTTAATCTTTTAGCCTTTTCGAATTTTAGTCTTTTAGAATTTTAGTCTTTTAGTCTTTTAGCCTTTTAGTGGTTCAGTCTTTCAGTATTTTAGTCTTTTTAGTCGTTTAGTCGTTTAGTCTTTTTAGTCTTTTATTTTATTGTATTATTTTAATTTAATTGATTTGTTAATTTTTTTAGTTTATATTTTTTTATTGTATATTGTATATTATTGTAATATTTCATTTTGTTAATGTTTTTTGTTGTTGTTGCAATATTGTATTTTTTTATATTGTATTCATTGTAGAAGTTTACTCTTTTAGACTTTTAGTTTTTTAGTGGATTTATCGTTTAGTCTTTTAGTTCTTTAGTGGATTTATCGTTTAGTCTTTTAGTCTTTTAGTCTTCTAGTATTTTAATCTTTTATTTTATTTTATTGTTTCTTATTGCATATTGTATATTTTTGTAATATTGTATTTTTTTGTAATATTGTATTTTTTTCAGTATTGTATCCGTTGTAGAAATTTTGTATTTTAGAAGTTTAGTCTTTGAGAAGCTTAGTCTTTTAGAATTTGAGTTTTTTAGAATTTGGGTCTTTCATAGTTTGAGTCTTTCAGAAGTTGAGTCTTTTAGTCTTTTAGCCTTTTAGAATTTGAGTGTTTTAGGATTTGTCTTTTAGAATTTGAGTCTTTTAGTCGTTTAGTCTTTTAGTCTTTTTAGTCTTTTAGTCCTTTAGTCTTTTAGTCTTTTAGTCTTTCAGTCTTTTATTTTATTTGATTATTTTAATTTAATTCATTTAGTTTATTAGTTTATTATTGTATATTATATGTTATTGTATATTAAATGTTATTGTTATAACTTTTTTTGTAATATTGTATTTAGAATTTTTGTCTTTTAAAATTTTAGTCTTTTAGAATTTTAGTCTTTTAGAATTTTAGTCTTTTAGAAATTTAGTCTTTTAGAAATTTAGTCTTTTAGAAATTTAGTCTTTTAGAATTTTAGTCTTTTAGCATTTTAGTCTTTTAGAATTTGAGTCTTTTAGAATTTTAGTCTTTTAGAATTTGAGTCTTTTAGAATTTTAGTCTTTTAGAATTTGATTCTTTTAGAATTTGAGTATTTTAGAATTTGAGTCTTTTAGAATTTGAGTCTTTTAGTCTTTTAGTCTTTTAGTCTTTTAGAATTT
>RQTK01000321.1:467799-481718 GCA_003991915.1 Elysia chlorotica
TTGTATATCATTGTAATATTGTATATAATTGAAAAATTGTATATAAATGTACTTTTTATATAAATGCACTTTTTTATATAAAGGTACTTTTTTATATAAAGGTACTTTTTATATATAAAGGTACCTTTTTATATAACGGTACTTTTTATATAATTGTATTATTTTTGTATATAATTGTATTTTTGTATATAATTGTATTTTTGTATATAATTGCACTTTTGTATATAATTGTATTTTTGTACATAATTGTATTTTTGTATATAATTGTATTTTTGTATATAATTGCACTTTTGTATATAATTGCATTTTTGTATATAATTGTATTTTTGTATATAATTGTATTTTTGTATATAATTGTATTTTTGTATATAATTGTATTTTTGTATATAATTGCACTTTTGTATATAATTGTATTTTTGTATATAATTGTATTTTTGTATATAATTGCACTTTTGTATATAATTGTATTTTTGTACATAATTGTATTTTTGTATATAATTGTATTTTTGTATATAATTGTATTTTTGTATAAAATTGTATTTTTGTATATAATTGTATTTTTGTAAATAATTGTGGCATTGCAGTGTAATATTGCATTTCAATGTAATATTGTATATCAATGTAATATTGTATAACTATTATTGACTTAACTGTTTTGACAGGTGATTGCAATTTTGTTTCTTGTTTATTTAAATGTTCAACATTACATAAACATTTGTCATGTTGTTGTTATCGCTGTTATTTGCTGCATCTATTTATAATGCACTTATTTAAATTATTATTAAAGAAATTCTATTATTCAAAAAGCGTCTATTATTATTTATTTTGTATATTTGGTTTAATTATATTCGTTATTATGACAAAATAATAGAATAATCGTATAAATAAATGAACATTAACTCTCAACAATAACGAAACACAAGATTATAAGTAAACAACAAAAATACACATGGATTAAAAAGGAAAGTTTATCAAATGTGAAGTTTTTAAATGAGAAACAGTCAAATGTTTCAACACCTGTTTTTATTTTGACAGTCTTTGAAAAACTTAAGATTTTTCTACACTTCATTTCATTGTTCTATTATCACAAAATTTATTAAATTTTCAATTTAGAGATATAAATAAACATAAAATGATAAATTTTGTCACAAATTATAAAAACTTTAACCTGAACATGTCTACAAATTGTATTTATAGATTTAATACGTTTAATTTCTCCTTTGATTAATTTCCCCAACAAAGGCTCGCTAACTTGCTCCCGACATGGCGGCGCGGTTGCCCTGGCGTAGAATATCGACTTCCGACTCAGGAGGTCCGTGGTTCGAGCCCTGGCAATTTCGTGCTCCTAATGGTTGGGTCAATGTCAGGTAAAGGTGACTGGCTGAGATAAGATTCTTGTATCCCCGCCCTGCCAAGTTTGTGGCATCACATAAAAGTATCGGATATCAGTTTTTGGTCCGTCCACAATATAGCCCATATAGTGCTGATGTTAGACGTTTAACCAACTCAACAACAGCTACCGACATTTTTTAAATTTTTAATAGATCAAATGAAAGGAAGTTGGTACCTTCAGTGAGTAGATTTTTCAAGATCCTGTGTTTACAAGTTTGATTTGTCTACTGAACATTTAAATCTTAATGTGTTTTAGAGCGGTAATAGAGAGATTTATTGATTCATCTTTTAACAATTCCTAGCTACAAAGTAGGCACGGGGCTTCTCCGATTCAAAAACGTCATGCACAATAAATATTGACTTTTTAAAAAGCACGCGCATTATACTTTAGCGTTCACTGCATCTTTTCATTAGAATACATGATTATTGTAACATCAAGATAAAAAGGCCTAATTTAAGACACTTTATGGTCTATAAAAACTACTAGCATGTGGGTCAATTTTTAATGATTTATAGAAATAGAAATGTCCAAAAAAATTACAAATAGCACTCAAACGCAAAACGATAAATCAAAACAAAAGTTTACGAAGATGTCCTAAAAGCATCTTTTTCACAGATACAAGAGTTGATGTATCCGTTCGTGAAGAGATGTTTCATTTCTTACTGTGTGGTCTGAAAAGATAATATTTTGAGTTTTAGCAGTTCAAATTTACTTGCAATCCCTTCGAAGCCCACCCTTAGTCGAAATGTATTTGTTCTTATTTTGTCGGTTATTGGTTTGTTCAGTGTCAGTACAAAGTGGCCAGCCGAGACAGAAGTCTTGGTATTCCAGCAATCATCCTGTGTGGCAGCACGTAAAATGTATGAGGACCCGTCCACACTATAGCCTTGCTGCTGGACTGAGAGATAGAGAGTAACAGAGAGAGAAAGAGAGAGAGAGAGAGTGACAGAGAGGGAGAAAGGGAGAGAGTAGCAGAGAGAGAAAGAGAGAAAGAGTAACAGAGAGAGAAACAGAGAGAGAAAGAGAGAACAAAGGAAAACGATACAAGGAGAACATTTTAAGATATATAGATAGAGAAAGAGGTAGATACATACTTCTCAGCGGCGTCCTGGACCAGTTCGCTCCCCTGTGCGAGCGCCGAATCTTGGCCCGACCCTTCGCCCCTTGGCTCACACCACAGGTTCAGACTGTCAAGCAGGTCAAGAGAAGAGCAGAACGAGGTGGAAGACAACCGACTGACAATACATAAAGATATATATAAAGAAACACAAAAAACCGTAACAGATGCTATTAGAGAAGAGAAAAAGAAATATTTCAATGATAGAATAACCAGTAGCGACTCCTGTACAAATCTCTATAGAACCTGCAATGAGCTTTTAGGAAAAAGTAACATCGAAGTCCTTCCCACTAACATTTCCCCGACCAACCTACCAAACGTTTTCAACGACTTTTTCATCAATAAAATAGAGAAAATCAGGGAAAATTTAGACTTGAATAATCTAAAGCCAGACTATCTAGACTTTAAAGGTAACTCACCTTTTCAACGTTTTGAACCTGTTAATGCTGAAACTGTTAGAAAAATTATACTTAAGTCACCCAAATCCTTTTGTGAGCTCGACCCCCTACCCGCTGATCTGTTTCTTGAATGTGTTGACATACTTTTACCGTATATAACATTTTATATTAATGAGTCACTTGAGAGCGGAACCGTACCTGACAGTTTCAAAGAAGCCATTGTCCGCCCCCTTTTAAAGAAAAGCAACCTTGATCAAAATACTTATAAACTATCGACCAGTTTTGAACCTTCTTTTTTTATCAAAGATCTTGCTATTATTATTACTATTATTATTATTATTATTATTATTATTATTATTATTATTATTATTATTATTATTATTAGATAAAAAAGGGAGATACTGTATTGATCAGTGATGCATTTAGACTATCATACAGCGAGTGAACTGTCTGTCTGTCTGATATTGTACACAGTTTCAAGTCGATTTAAGCAGCAGCCTCTTTGCGTGTGCGAACACAAAAAATGAGGTTTCTTTTTAAGACATATTCTATCTTAAATTGTGGATATTATTTTCTGCAGTACTTAAACCAGAAAGCGGTGATGATAACCTGGCACTGGTGGTTGTGGTGAGCTGTTGTGTTGGAAGAGTCCTGCTCATCATTCTGATTGTTATCGGATGTTTTGTTTACAGGTGCGTTTTTCTGATCCTGGGAGGCACCAAAACCCCATGCCTGTCTGATTATCTGTCTCTGATTTTATCTTTACTTGTTTCTCGATTTATCTCTCTCTGTCTATCCCACTCAGTCTTTCTATTAGTCTCAATCCTCCTCTCTCTCTCTCTCTCTCTCTCTCTCTCTATCTATCTATCTATCTATCTATCTATCTATCTCTATCCTCTACCTCCCTCCCTCTCTCTATATCTCTATGTTTGTTTATCTCACTAGCAAGACTTCGACTCTTGGTGCAAATTCAGGTATCCATGAGACGTTACACTGCAAAAATGCCCTATGTGAAACACACAAATTAATAGAAGATGAACATCACGTTCTTATGATTTCAAAAGCATTCTAGGAGTTTCAAACCACGCAAATAGCTTTGCATTAGAACGAAAAAAATAGATTTCCTATGCTAATGTCAGTTATCTTTTTTAAAGCATATGTTTCCATCTATTTCCAGCATGTGTAAACCTATTTTATTGATAGTGGTAGTACTTGCAAAACATAAGGCATTATTATTGTCGGTGTCGTTTTTTGAATTATGCCTGACCTGTGTAAGGGAAAGTTTTCATAAGAAAGTTTTAATTTATCAATAATTTCAGAGACTGGATGAAAGATGCAAGAGCGCTAAAACAAACATAATGGTATCGTTCTGTTGTCTTTTCTTTGCACATTGTCATACCTTATATTTTGCCATGTTTGTATAGAATGAGAATTCTATCAAATAAACACCTATTAAAAATTCAATGAATCTTCCTCTCTGTTTATATCTCTCTGTTTATTTCTATCGCTCAACTATCTCTCCCTCTCTCCCCCTCTCTCTTTCTCTCTCTCCCCCTCTCTCTTTCTCCCTCTCTCTCTCCCTCTCTATCTCTCTCTCTCTCTCTCTCTCTCTCTCTCTCTCTCTCTCTCTTTCTCTCTCTTTCTCTCTCACTCTATCTCTCTTTCTTTTTTATAACACGAAGGTAGTTTAAACAGCATAAAATCGTTCCATCTCAACTTTGATCCCTTTTATACCATTGACAGACGCCTAGCATGCTATTTTTACGTGGGTGTGGTTAACAAAACGAGTATAAAATGTAACAGTTGATGTTCACCTATATAATTGATTCCCTTAATTGTGTATTTTTACACTAATTATGCTGACGAGAAAAGAAGTCACAATAATTGTTTTATTTCGCCTGTTAGTTGTTTTGTTTTGTTTCCACCACATCCACCACGACTAATAACTAAAATATCACAGTTTTCCATTAAATATTCTTTTTTTTTCATAAAGACCTTTAAATAAACTATAATTCTCCAACTGCTTTACCCCAAGTTCTACAATATGAGGTCACAAAAATCTTGCTCATTTATGTCTAAAACTCAATAATAAAACTGTTGTTGTGAAATAATTTCTTTGGTGAATGTATATATATATATATTCACCAAAGAAATTATTACTATAAATGTATATGAAAAAGACAGACAATGAAAACGGTGTTTGGAGTTGTTCACATATTCTTAGTTTGCTGTGCATAATTAATATATATATTAAACACCACTTAAAATTTTATTTTATAAAACAAAACTTCCTCTTATTCTTCTTCTTCTTCTTCTTCTTCTTCTTCTTCTTCTTCTTCTTCTTCTTCTTCTTCTTCTTCTTCTTCTTCTTCTTCTTCTTCTTCTTCTTCTTCTTATTCTTCTTCTTCTTCTTCTTCTTCTTCTTTATCAGAACTGAGTCAACTGAGTCACTGTAGTTCTCATTAATTTAATTTTAGTCAAAACAAAGAGGGCCCCTGATCTTTGCAAAGTCCTTCCCAATCTCATTATCTTCCGACACCTGAAATAGGCAGCGCTAGCTCGTATCACCGCGGCTTCGTTTACTTCTCAAACTCTGTCGCAGAGGTTATGGGAGCACTAATCTGTGCAAATACCAGGATCGTCCCTTGTCTGCCTGTTTTTATATCTAGCTCTGCCTTTGTTTATATCTTTCTGTCTTTGTGTCTCTCTTCATCTTTCTCTGTCTCTGTCTCTGTATGTATGTCTGGTGCTCCGTCTCAGTAATTGTCTGTCTGTTTGTCTTTCTGACTCTCTGTTTGTCTACATGTCCGTCTGTCCGCCTCTTCTCCTCTCCCTTTTCCCCCTTTTCCTTCAACCATTATTCTAAAATTACGTATATTATAACAAAAATACAACAAAAAGAAAGAAAAAAAAATACAACAGAAAAAACAGCAACACACAAACATTGGTATAAAAAATCAATCATGTAAGTAAGATGTGCTAAAATTTGAGCTTGTTTAGAATACTGTAACTTAAACCAAGATCAGCTTATAAGCCAATGATCAAGTCTGTGCTACATTCTAATAAAACGTCATGCTTTTCTGTGAAATATTATTTCCTATTTCTATTGTTTAATTCACAAATACTTGTTGAAAACCAGGTAGGAAATATATGTATTTACTAGTTAAACAAAACACAAGGAGACAAAAACTACACGTAAAATAAAATCATGATACATGGGATAACAAAATAAAAGTTTTCTATTATTATTATTATTATTATTATTATTATTATTATTATTATTATTATTATTATTATATCGCGTTTATCATATAAATTGCATTTTTATTCAAGGTAAAACCTTTGTTTTAATATAAATTAATCGAGTAGCCATTCTGATAAAATAGTTTATCATGACTTTAAAGCATAATAATTTTGAGATAAATTTTTGTGAATGATACTTGCTGAGAAAGGTGCTTAATTTGATTCACTTAAATCTATTTTTTTTTGTAAATCATACTCAATTATAAAGCATTTTATTTATAGAAGGAGTTCGTAACAGAATTGATATTTGGACTTAACTTGGCAAGTAACTAACGGTTTTAGTAGTAATTTACTTCAACGAAGTCAACTCCCTCTTATTATCCAATGTATTAACAACTTGACTAAGCTTACTTCAAGTTTGCTTTTAAGACTAGTAGACTTACGTCCATCACAACTAATAACTCTAACATCTTTGGAGCTATTCTTGAACATTAATTTTTTCCCCTTGAAGAGCTTTGAATAAAGTTGATCCCTATTTACTAATCCAATGATTTTAGGCTAATGAAGTTTACAACAACTAAGAACTAATACATCACTGAATTTTAAAGTTATTCCTGAACATTTCAATTTTTTCCCCTTATAGACCTTTGAAAAAAGTACATTATCTCTTATCAATCCAATGCTTTAACATATTGACTAGTCCTACTTTTTAGTTAGTTTAAAGACTATAACATCCACCACGACTAATAACTAAAATATCACAGTTTTCCATTAAATATTCTTTTTTTTTCTTAAAGACCGTTAAATAAACTATAATTCTCCAACTGCTTTACCCCAAGTTCTACAATATGAGGTCACAAAAATCTTGCTCATTTATGTCTAAAACTCAATAATAAAACTGTTGTTGTGAAATAATTTCTTTGGTGAATGTATATATATATATACACATTCACCAAAGAAATTATTACTAGAAATGTTCGCATATTCTTAGTTTGCTGTACATAATTAATATATTAATTATGTACAGCAAACTAAGAATATGCGAACAACTCCAAACACCGTTTTCATTGTCTGTCTTTTTCATATACATTTATAGTAATGAACGGGGAAAAACATAGAGTTAAGCAGAATCGTTTTGGTCTCAACCATCGACGACTTCTATACCAGCACGGCTGGAAGTCAATATCGCTCTCTTCTTTAAGCCATTGATTTTGTGTTATGGTTGACTGCAAAAAATGTAGGCATAGAGCTTTCATAGAACCTAACAACTTGAGCTACAAATCCTATTGGTTTAGAGAGACAGAGACGACAGAGAGAGAGAGAGAGAGAGAGAGAGAGAGAGAGAGAGAGAGAGAGAGAGAGAGAAAGGGGAGGAGGAGGGAGAGAGAATAATATTACTCTTAGTGGTTTAAGAAGGAACCAAATAAAATATTTGAAAGTTATGAAATTATCAGAATCCTATCTATCATGATGAAATATATTGGCCATTTGAAACAGTATTTATTAGGCTACATGAATTTCATTTTGACTGTTGTTTAACTATGTGATGTGTGCATGTGATAAGTATAGGCCATTCCGTTAAAATTGTACTCTCTGCCCGACCCCTGCCTTTTTCTTGATTGCATCAAATTAATAACAACTGTAAAATTTTCAAGGTTTTTGTTTTGGCACCGCACTCCTTCTTCTTCTTCTTCTTCTTCTTCTTCTTCTTCTTCTTCTTCTTCTTCTTCTTCTTCTTCTTCTTCTTCTTCTTCTTCTTCTTCTTGCTGCTGTTGCTGTTGTTGTTCTTGTCGTTCTTGTTGCCTGTGTTGTCATTGTTGTTATTAAGCAATGAAAGTTAATATGATAATTAATAACTTGTGAATGGCAATTGTGGTTTGCAACTTTATACAAAGAGAGACACAGAGACGGAGAAACAGAGACAGAGGGAGATGGGATAGAGAGACAGAGAGATATATGATTGACAAACAGACAGGCGGACAGGCAGGCACATAGACCCACTCAGCACCATGTTATCGAAAACGAAGAGCTTGAGACTAAATGCATCTTAAGTGGGTTGTTTCCAGCGGAACTCCAGGATGCCTCTGCCCTGAAACTGAAATGGATGGGATTGTTAGCATTGCTCTGTTGCTGGGGAAGTCACGATGGGTGAACTGGTGCAAGTGGTAGAGCGTTGGTCTCCGAATCGGAAGGTCCCTGGTTCGAAACGCATAACCAGTCAAAATTTCATTAATGTGTCCGATGTTGTTGTTGGGACTGTCAGCCTAATGTGACCAGCTGAGACAGCAGTCAATCATGGTATCCCCGCACTTTTCTCTGTTAAGGCATAATGGGTACTCAGTCAAGTATAAGGGTTCGGTCCCCGTCCATGCCATCAGTCAAAATTGTTCTTTATCTATTTGTCTTATCTGTCGGTTTCAAGCTAGAAATAGTTGTATAGTTTAGTTGATTAAACTTTCAGATTTGCGAAACTTGCGTGAAAAAGCGAATTTCTTGCTGACTAAGTGTAACTCTACATTTTGATGGTTGATTGGGGTGGCAGCCATTTTTTTACCATACGACGGATCTCTCTCTCTCTCTCTCTCTCTCTCTCTCTCTCTCTCTCTCTCTCTCTCTCTTAATTAAGTAAGGTTAACTGCAGTGCCTGTTTTTTCTTTGTAGCCACTTTTTCCTATGACAAAAAAAGAAGTTAAGAAATACACTTAAGTAATGTTCAACTTTTTCAAGGTAATAGATCTAGGAGAGATACATGCGGAATAATCTTGTGTCAGGCCAGGGAAATCTGTTTACATTGCGGCTCGCATGTTGTTTTTTTAACGCTAAATTCCTCGCTTCCAGAAATAAGCTCTTTCCTGTAACCATAAATCAAAAAAGGGTTTAAATTTTACTTTTTTGGTCTAGTTTTCGTTTATGTTTTCTTGTGGGTTGTTTGCATATATTAGCATTATAACAGCACATGGACAGTTTTATTTTATATGATTATAATTCCATTACAAACTGATATATCTCAAACAATTAAATGTCAGAGCGATTTGTATTGAGCCTGACATTGGTCCAAAGCAGAGCCAATCTAACCAGCCCTCAAATTGTACACATTTTGCCCATTTTGCCCAAAATGTTCAATGTAATTGTAAATGCTTTTAAAGTTAACACGTCCCTTAAGTGTAAGTTTGGCAGCTCTTTTTTTTTTTTGGGGGGGGGGGGCGGATGTTTACGTTTTGTTTTCGTTTTGTTTTTTGTCGTTGTTGTCAGGAACTAAGCTAGTACATGTATAATCATTGTCGTGGACTCAAGACTAACGTTTAACAAAGTGTATGTTCTTCCACACAGAAGCAGGAGACGGGTTGTCTCAGTCGGTCACAGACTCAACCGGGCTGCCTGATTAAGATACAAACCCGGGGCTTCTCGATTAGAAGTCATTATGCTCTACAAGATGAGCTGCCTCTCCCTCCGCTCTTTGTGATAAGTTAAAATTAGATATGACAAAACCAAAGTTCCATAGTATGGGCGACGTGAAACATTCAAGAGAGAACAACTCATTGTCCCGTTGCAAAATAACAATTAGCCTGGTTAGGCCTATATAGCTTCAACTTTAGGTTATATGAAGAGGTTTGTTTGGGAGTTTATTTTTTGTCGCTTAGCGTATAATGTCGGCACTATAAGCTATATTGTGGACGGACCCCAAGACTAACGTCTAACAAGTTTACCATGTATCTTTCTCAGCCGATCACTACTGACACCGGGCCCAATCTGTGTTGGGCAACTTTCGCCCGAGCTAAGCTCGAACCACCGACCTCCTGTGTCGGAAGAAGATGATCTACCCAAGGGCTACCGCGCCACCTTTTATTAAAAATGTACAACTATGCATAGGATATTACGATTCGTCAAGTCGTGGCTAATCGTGTCCCGGATTAATCCTTATTTGCTAAGAAAATGGGCAGTAAATGGACTTGCGTTGGCTCCTGTCTGTCAAGCTGCTAATGCACCAACCAATTCTTACTGGACTAAACATACCTTTCTTCATTGTTCTCTTTCGCTCTGTCTTTCTGCCTGTCTGTTTGTTGTTCTGTCTGTCGCTTGCTCTTTTTCTGCAAGTCTGTCTGTCTGTCTCTGTCGCTTTACCAGTATGTCTCTATGCCACTCTGGCTCTGTGCCTCTCTATCATTTACGCTCTCTGTCTGTCTGTTTGTCCCTCTCTTTCTCTCCCTTTATCTCTCTCTCTCTACCCACATTCCATCTGTTTCTCTCTCCAGATGTCTCTCTTTCTGAAACCGTTCTCGCTTTGATTCTTATTCTGTCTCTCGCTGAAACCATTCTGTCTGTCTGGCTGTCTGCAACTCTCTCTCTCTCTCTCTCTCTCTCTCTCTCTCTTTCTTTTTCTCCCTCCCTCTCCTCTTCCTCCCCCTGCACCCCGTCCCTTTATATATTTCCTAATTTCTTCCTCTGTCTCACTAGGCCGTATACCTGTACAGGGTGGCTTGCCTGGAGACGCCCTGCTCTCTCACTGTCCCTTACATTATCATTAGGCTTGGTCCACTACTAGCACTAGTAGGCCAAACCGGTCGCAGTCGCGGACACGCCGGACAGTCAAAGATAAAACTCAGGCCCTGCTCAAACAAGGTTAACAGTTTCACAGACAAACGTTGTCTTGCTTATCTCTCCCAGTATTGGAGCCGTGGCCAGAGGCCCGATCGAGATGCTCCCAGCAGACCCAGCTTATCACTGGGTTATCAGGCGGGCCCGCCGCTAGCTTTGCTGTGTTATTGTTGGCAATAGAGTGCTGCTGTCAAACCAGCGCAGTTATTAAATCATCTCTCCTCCGTTGACTTTTCAGCTTTTCTGACAGAGCTAAAGCTTTTGTGACGTAAAATTATTTCAGTTGACATAATTATCATAGGGGATTCTCATGCAATAATTACTTCTGTGGGGGAGAAAATCCCATGCGTTATAAACATGTTTATGCTGAATTTTTTTTTCATTCATGGTTTAAAAAGAAAAATAAGAAAACAATCAAGAACACAACAACCTCGGACTAAGGGTAGCCTACCGTACTGCTCAATCTAAAAACTTAGCTTATTTGTGCGCCTAAGCTTATGGCGCTGTTGTACCCTATCACAACTCACAACTTAAGATGTATACCCATCCTGAAAACTGTACACAATATTCCGCAAGGGCATACGGAAAACTGTGTGTGCGTGTGGTTGAGTAGTTTTTTTGTTTTGTTTTTTTTTGTTGTTGTTTTTTTGTTGTTTTTTTTTTGTTGTTTTTTTGGGGGGGGGGGTTGTTTGGTTTTTATTTGTTTTTTGTTTTTATTTTGAAAAGTTTTAGCAAAAATGTGTAGCTGCTGAATAAACATGCACAATTTTTTACATCTTTTTCTTTGACAAAAATAACATCTTTTTAAGTCTAAGATTTATTAGAGCTAGTTCATAACAGAAAAAAATGGCAGGAAAAGAGATACAGAGAGGTTGGTATAGACAGAGTAAGAGAGAGACGGTGTTGTTATGTGCGTGCTTATGTGTATGTGTGTAATAGAGTAGTTGTAGTTGAGTTGGTTTAACGTCCACCATCAGCAATATATAGGCTATATTGTGGACGGGTCCCAATACTAACGTCTGAAAACTTCATGTGCTGTCACACACGAGATAGGGCGGGGATACCATGACTGTTTCAGCCGATAAAATTAAACTGACATCGACACAACCAGTAGGGAGCAAGTCGCCAAGGCTCGATCCACGAACCTTTTGCGCCAGAAGCCGATGGTCACCTCCAGGGCCACCGCGGAGAGGGGAGAAAAAGATTATTACTGCTAAAGCAATGATATATAAGCCTACCTAGGTTATCTCTATGTATCTTTGATATTATGGTATCAGTTTCTACTGTCATCGTCTGTAAACGTTGCCGTGTCATCCAAAGAGAAGTGCATGTTTTGGGATAATGAAAGACTTTTGAATCTTGAATTGTAAGCCATACAATTTAATGGTGTCCAGTGTGATTTGGAAAGATAGAGGATTGAGTGGAGGAGTGAGTGGGGCTGAATTTCATCAAAACTGGGGAAAATTGGGACTATGTCTTTGAGTGTTCATACCTTTTTATCCGCACAAACAGCCATAGTTATCTAATATAATTTTTTTTATATTAGAGCCGTCATTAAATATAACATTTCATTTAAGTATTTAATGGTCCATAGGCCTCCATTAAGGATTTAAGAATATTCTTATATATTTCAAAACTCGATGACAAAAAACGAAGTATATTGGTTAATCTGAATTTTTAAAGGAAGAAAACGAATACCAGAAATATCTTTTGTTTATATTAATAGGGTAAATTTAAAGACAAAATGAAAAACAGTTCCTGGGTAACGGGATTAATTGTAACCAATGGAAGTGACCACAGGATAGGGAGTTTACAGAGGCAAAAACAGCCCTTCGGAAGTGTACAAAAAGCATCCATTTGCAAACCAGAAAAATGTGCACAAGCTGCGTAATATGGCGAAGAGTCTCCAGAAACTTGAGTATTGGGATTGTTATTATTTTGATGTAAAGGGAATAGAGTAGGTTTTTTTTCATGCGCGCCGAATTTTGTGTGTGTCTGTGTGTGGATTGGGGAAATATAAATCGTGAACACGTTTTACGCTCGCTGCCAAGGGAGCAATTGTTTTGTCTTGAATATGTATATTTTTGGACAGCTTTAACAGCCTGGTTTTCTTAATCTACTCCTAAATTTTATAATCCGTGGGCGTGACTTTAGGCAGAGAGCTGCGTGTGGCCCTTGGAATCTGATTGGCTGAGCGCCGTGAGGGGGAGGTAGGGGTGATAAGAGCGGTGCTTCTGGGGGCGAATCCCTCCCACCCGCAACCCCCGCCTTCCCTCTCCTCTGTCTGTCTGTCTGTCTGTCTCTCTCTCTCTCTCTCTCTCTCTCTCTCTCCCTTCCTCTCTCTCTATCTATCTATCTATCTCTCTCTCTCTTTCCTCCTCTGATTGTCTGTCTATTTATCTGTCTGTGTGTGTGTCTATCTCTCTCCCTCTCTCTCTCTCTCTGCTCTCTCTCTCTCTCTCTCTCTCTCTCTCTTTCTCGGTTTGGCTCGGTTTCCCTCATCATGACATCACGTCGATCAACCCCAGCCACTAACGTTATTCGATTCGGCTTCTAGCCCCTGTTCTGACCCTCTGATAACAGTCTCAGTTTGATATTGGACCCTCAATTGGAACAAACAGCTCACTGGAATAACCTTATGGATCTTTAATCTTTAACGTTTGCTACGGTGAGTACATGTACATAATATGTGTAAACAATAGTATAAAACAAAATGGTAATGTTCGCAACGTTGCTTTTTTTTCTTAGTATTAAAGTAAGTCTTCTCAATATCAAATGTTCTCCTCTGAGTGATGTTTACTTAAATTGATGAAGTGTGATGTAACAGATTCAAGCAGTAATTAAAGTAGTGATAAAAAAAAAACTGTGTTAATTGTGAAGCCTATGGATTTTTTTCGTCACGCTAAATAATGCGTAGACAATAGTTTGATTTCTTGTTTATGTTTGTATGATATAAATATGGTTGTTAAACAATCCCAAAAACTCCTTTTGCCCAATCAAAAATAACGATAGGGCCTCAACAGAAGTGGTTAAAAAGTAATTGCCTATGGCAAGCTTAACCAAAAGAGAACTGCATTAATTTATTCATTTTTATTATTATTATTATTATTATTATTATTATTATTATTATTATTATTATTATTATTATTATTATTATTATTATTATTATTAT
>RQTK01000322.1:0-5000 GCA_003991915.1 Elysia chlorotica
ACGACTGAGAGCTGAGCTGCTGCCAGCGTAGACTGGCCATCTCCCCGGTGTCGATGGAGTGGCTGCGGCCGTGGGCGGCCAGGCCTGCTGGCCGAGCTGTTGGCAGGCTGCGCCCCGACTGTGGGCTGCCCCCCGTTCACTAGCCCGCTCGGAGACGCAGAGAACGGGTTGCTGTAGCTGCTGGCTGGCTGCGCGCCGGGCCATCCCTGTGCGGCGAATCCTGGCTGCTGTTGTTGCTGTTGCTGCTGCTGTTGCTGCTGCTGAGGTACTGCGCTCCAAGGGTTGGTGCTTGTCGGGACTACTGGCTGCAGAGCTGGAGACACAAACAAAAATGGTGTCAGGGTTTCAGGCCTTATTCACACAGACATAACACGGCAATGAAGATTATACATTGACATACATGTACTTATTGTATAAATTACAACAATCAGTATTGATCACACCCTGGTTATACCAAGTGATTCTAATTAAACTTTGTGATGTTTCCTAAGTTTGCTTTACAATCATGTGATCCGATAAGCTGGTGGAGACTTGTAACTATAACACTAGCTTGAAGAAAAAAACAACAACCTTACCTTGGGGACATGAATAAAAAACCTTAGCTTGGGGACATGAACAATAGACCTTGGTTGAGGACAAGCATGATAGACCTAGTTTGACATGAACAATAGACCTTAGCTTGGGGACATGACCAATAGACCTTGGTTGAGGACAAGAATGATAGACCTAGTTTGACATGACCAATAGACCTTAGCTTGGGGACAAGAATGATAGACCTAGTTTGACCTAATTTGGCGACGGCCAACTCACTCTGTGACGCAGGCGAGGTGTGTTGCCGGGTCAGCATGGCCTGGTTTGTCTGGGCATGGTTCACAAAGCTCGGAGCCGGCAGCGAGGCCTGATGGGTAAGCGGGGGTACCACCCGGGGGGCCTCGGCAAACGGATCTCCACCGGTGAGGGCGGTGAGCCCCTGAGTCAGCTGCTGGCACATCTCTGCTATCGAGTCCTCCTTCTCCTGGGAGACCTCTGGGATGGTTCCACCAACGGCTGCACACAGACACAAATACAGACCAACACGAGCTTTACAAAATTGAAGGGGCTGCAGACAGACACATGTACAGAGGAATATGATCTATACAACAATGGAGACAGCACAGCTACTCTGTTGCTGTTTTCTACTTTATTTTCACTTGTAAGAATTTATAGAATTTAAAAAACATTAATCAGGGAGGCCATTCCTGTCTCTCAGCTAGCTGCTACGTTCTTCATTACTTTTGAAACTATTGAACCCATCTCAGGACCTGACTTTTTTCTTCCCTCTAATACTGTAGCACACAAAAATCTGGTTGTTCCTTTGAACATAACTTCAGACAGAATCCTCCAACATAAAGTTTTTAATTCCTAGACTAAATAGTTCACACCAGCAAAATTAAATTGCCAGGAGTCCCTGATGTCCAAGTTTGAAAGGTCGGCATTGGGCGGGGGCACACACTCTCTTCATCAGCAACAGTCACATAGAACAGACTCCTTTAGCCTCGTCCCATAGGAATAGTGTGCACTTTGATTTGCTCTTTTGCTAGCAGCCATTTGTATTGATCTGCACAGCTTCTAGTTCCAAGTAATAAAAATTAAATCTTTAACCTTTCATAAATATTTGAGATTTCCGCATAATAGTATGCACACAAGGAATAGGCCTTGTTTAATGCCATGTGAAAAGATTAAGATAAACCATGGCTGTGTATACATTTGTCCTTTTCTTCTTACTTTACATTCACTGATTACTACAAACTCTTGTTAAAACAAACTTTTATGAGAAGGGATTTGAGTACAGTTCGAACCTCCGTTCCCGTTCTGTATGGGCGACTCCAGCACCGCGCCCTGTCTCTGCAGCGTCGACGGCAGCTCGTTCAGACGCAGCGACAGCGTGCGCTTGAAGGGCGACGACGTCTCCTGCAGCTTCTCGAAGCCCCGGAACGAGCCCTGCCTCTCCAGCAGGTTGGCCGTCGCGTGTGGTCGCTGCACAGCGTACGGGTTCGAAGCCGACCGCACAGGCACGGGTTCTGGAAACAAGACAAACGCTCATTACTCTGAAGATCCAAGGTCAGCTACCTGGCTATATCACTGCTCTCCATGTTTTAATGACATTACAATACAAATTAGAGATACCACCTCCTATCTTTCTCTTTTTACACAACACCCAGCAAGCAATCTCTAATATGAATAAATTCAGGGCGCTGGGAAAAACAAGGAACTTGAATTGTACCATATTTACAGTCTACCTGAAAGCTTGTATTTAAATAGATCAAACAAAATACAGAAGAACAATGTTAACAAACGTAAATAAAGCAATTTGTCTTCTACAACTAGCTATAGAGAATGACATTACTACATGCAACAAGTATGTGATTGTCTGCGTGAATGATCATTTAGAGGATGAGCAGTTTAATATGTTTTATTATGTATGTGAGGGCGGGTGGGGGGTGCTTTGTTTACCAGCCAGTATTGCACTCTGGGGATCGACGATCCTCTCGGTGAGGGTTGTCTGCCTGAAGGATCCCGTCCGCTCGAAGCTCGTCCTCGATTGGTTGTAGCTGACCGTGACCCCCGTCTCCTTCTCACGCTTCTGCTTCTTCTCGAGGCAGATGGCGAAGGCACAGCCGACCGCGTGGCTCAGGCGCTCGCCCTGTGGACCAGGCACAAACGTTGCTCCAATTTCTACCACAGTTAGTATGACGGTGACCAGATGGTAAACACTCGTCTAAGAAACTTTACATGACTTTCTGAAAGCTTCAGCTTTTGAATAGAACTATAAGTGAGAAGATTTATAAAATAATACCTTTGTTGCAGACCTATTTTATTGCTTGCAACATTTGGAATTCATCTATTGCTAGTGAGAATTAAAACTATACCCCATAATTTCAAATGGTGCGTAGCAGATAATATTACTGTACAAGAGTTTTAAAACATTTAGATCTATCAAGTTCCCTGCTGTTTCTCCTCCCCCCCCCCCCCCCTTTTCCCCCCCCCCCTTTCCCCCCCCCCCCCCCCCCCCTTTCCCTACCCATTCTTCCTTCTCCTACACCCATCTCCTTAATTTTCTATTCTTTATATCATAATAGTTTTAAAAAATTCAGGGTGAATATTGCTGTAAGCGCTGTGAATTTGATAAAAAAAACCTACAGTTTTAGAAGCAATGTCAGCCATACTTCAAACAGACACATAACACTGCGCCGAGAGGCTCTGACCACAAGCCCAGCATACTGCTAGTGATGTCTAGAGAAACGCAGGCGGACGCAGGCGGACGCAGCCATACATCATTACTAATCAACGTGTCAGCAACGCTCGTGGTCAGACCCTCTGGTTGGTTTACACCTTGTGCACAATAATACAATACAATATAGTTATTTGTATGGAATTCAACCAATCTTCTCTATTTCTAAAGAATAAAGTAATGGTTATAAAATTTAAAAAAAAAACGTAAATAAAGGCTGGCGTGCAACGATATGCTGTTGGTTTGGTGCTGTGTGAGAGATCTCTGGGTGAGGTACATGCACGGTACAGCACACACACACACACACACACACACACACACACACACACCGTCTTCCACACTGTCTAGAAAACTTTGTAGCAGAAGGAGAGGGACTAGAATAGAACATAGAATTCACATCCATCTGCAAGCTAGGAGTGGGAAGCTACATATCTCTTCAACTTCTAACCTAAACACTTAACAACAATAATGCACAGGAGAAAATTGTTTGGGGTGTTGATTGTTTTTTTTTTTTTAATTGCATGTATCAATATAATTATGATCATTTTTATTAACATATTTTATTATTACAATGAATCATGATTATTTTTTATTATTGCTATAATTTATTTTTACTATTACTAGTTGAAAGGCCCGCGAATTCGCAGGATTAAAAGTTTAAATCTTTGATGTCGTGGTGTCATCAGGAAAAGCATGTGGCATAGATGGCATTGCCCGCATAACGACAGAGATGCTTAGAACATGAAATAACTTCAATGTTAAAACTCTAAGTGAGTGAGTTTGTGTTTACGGCACGTCAGCACGTTAACAGCTACAGTGTGCCCATGATGTCCTAAGACAGTTCATACATTATACTAACTAGTAGCAACGTTTCCTCCTTTATCTCTCTGAGTGGTAAAAGCATAAAATTGTGCGTAAAAAGGCAGGCAGGCAGACATACTTTCTTCTATCACGCCCGCTCCTTGCTGTCGGCCGCGTCGCCACATGCTAGCTCCATGCTAGCTACATGCTAGCCACATGCTACTTTTTTGCTAGCCACACGCTAGCTACACGCTAGATACATGCTAGCTACATGCTAGCCACATGCTACTTTTTTTGCTAGCCACATGCTAGCTACATGCTAGCTACATGCTAGCTACATGCTAGCTCCATGCTAGCCACATGCTACTTTTTTTGCTAGCTACATGCTAGCCACATGCTAGCCACATGCTAGCTCCATGCTAGCTACACGTGCGTCTAGCAGGTCATGCTTGCTACCTGTGTTAGAGAGTGTAGTTAGCCCATCATCAAGATAAAACGCTCCCAGTCTTCCCAATCATCCGATAAAAAACAAACAAGATGCCGTGAGAAGAATAAATATATGTAGATGTATAATTTAAAGAAAATGCAGCAACAGCAACTGTAAAAGACCATCTAAGGCAGTGTAGAGCGTGATGGAGATACAATACAAGCGAAAAGTGTGACATCAAACACAGGGTACAACCATGCATGTATCCTCCATCTGCCGCAGGGGGAGAGAGAAAACAAAACAAGCGGGTCAGTTAGCTGGGCATGGGGTGTTTGTTGCATGCACTGGGGGTGGCTGGGGAACCAGGCAAGGAGGGAAAACCAATCAAACACCATAAAAATGATTAGTTATTACTAGCACTTGTTGTCCACTCGTCACGGGTTCCCAGTCCAGTAAACTACTACTTGCTCATACTGTAACTGATCTTTTGTCGTAAATGTT
>RQTK01000322.1:7500-142392 GCA_003991915.1 Elysia chlorotica
AGACACCTTCTCGATGGTCTGGTCCACGATCATGCTCTGTGGGCCAGAGGAGAACTTGCTCACTTACACAGCAATCAAATACAGGTAGGGCAATTATCAGGGGGGGGGGGGGGGGGGGGTGTTGGTGACAAGTGCAAAAAGAAGATGAAGGAGAGGGGGGGGGTGGGGGGGGGGGGGGGGGGGGGGGGGTGTTCATATGCCAAAGTATAACATGACAGCATCAGAACAGTTGTGGAAAAATAATGTCAAACATGTGGAATGGCAACTCTCTCAGCAGACATGAGTATTTATCTACTTAGTAGTCTTTGTCTGTATATCTCCTACTTAAACAAGGACTCTGCTCGTGTACGGCAGAGCATAATAAAGATTCATCTCCCATCAACAGGATATTAAGTATTTATTGTGTCGGAGCATCCATGCGCATTGAACTGCTCCGATCTCCCTTCCTCAGTACTCATTGGTCCCTGGTACCGCACGCTGGGAGACTCCTACTGAAAGCACTTCACCCAGAACATCAGGCACAGACAGGCAGACAGACAGACAGACAGACAGACAGACAGACAGACAGACAGACAGACAGACAGACAGACAGACAGACAGACAGACAGACAGACAGACAGACAGACAGACAGACAGACAGACAGACAGACAGACAGACAGGCAGACAGACAGACAGACAGACAGGCAGACAGACCGATAGACAGGTAAATAGATATGGCTGTGAATATAAGTGTTCAGATAGATAGATAGAAACGTAGGTAGCCAGCATGTGAGCCCGTAGCCTAGCAGAGTGTCCGTGCGCGCGTTTGGGCCAGGAGTGTATCATGATGATATACAGTGCCTATCATAATTATTAATATCCGCGGAAGCGGAAAGATGCGCTCGAGCAGAAGCAGGCGTGGGCCAGATAGGGCCCGACCAATCGATACACTGCTCAATCGCCCCGGGCCTGGTTTCACACTTAACACCTTCACCATTATATGGAGGGGGTACACCGTTCCATGGCTAGGGTCTTTTAATAACGGTACGTTATGTAGAAAGTCTGTTTACGTCTACACGGTAACCTAAATTATTGTTAAGCCTTTAGGCCTACTTGGTGACCAAATTGTTCCTCATCTCTTCTAAGTCTACTTAGTGACCATGTTCTACAACCTGTCTTAGTCTACTTAGTGACCAACATGTTCTACAACCTGTCTCAGTCTACTTAGTGACCAACATGCGCTACAACCTGTCTCAGTCTACTTAGTGACCAACACATTTCCCAACAGATTGCTTGATTCAAATCTGGACAGTCCATTAAGTCTATTGCGAGCGCTCTGTCACCCAATTCTCCACAACTGTAATTTTGTCACAAGCCAGCCTACAACCGCAATACAAGTACACGCGTACTGTAAACCTGATACACAAGCCTACACAATAAAAAACCTACATTAATTTTGATAATTGATAATACAAAATGATTAGATTGCCGATCTTATTTTCTGTTCTTGATTGGCTGATGATGATGATGATGATGATGATGATGATGATGATGATGATGATGATGATGATGATGATGATGATGATGATGATGATGATGATGATGATGACGTTAATGTCTACGGTGTGCTCACCTTGCTGATCTCGTCCACGACCCGCAGCGTGTCTCCCGTGACGTAGAGCACAGCGCGCTGGTACTTGCCCTTGCATTGCTGTGGACGAGCAGAAATACAGACACGTCGTTATGATCGTAACATGGCGGCCATGGTTGGAACACTGCACTACAGGAGCATCCAATACGAAAGGATAGTACAAGTGTTAAAAAGTAGAAAAGGAAAGATGATAGTGTTCCATTAGTACAGACTACACATGGGTCACGCTACAGATCAAAGGTCCACACCATACTACACGCGGCTCACACTGCAGTTCAAAGGTCAACACCATACTCACGTGGGTCACGCTGCAGTTTAAAGGTCGCCACCGGACTACACACGGTTCATAGATCGTGCTACAGTTTAAAGGTCGCCACCGGACTACACACGGTTTATAGATCGTGCTACAGTTTAAAGGTCGCCACCGGACTACACACGGTTCATAGATCGTGCTACAGTTTAAAGGTCGCCACCAGACTACACACGGTTCATAGATCGTGCTACAGTTTAAAGGTCGCCACCAGACTACACACGGTTTATAGATCGTGCTACAGTTTAAAGGTCGCCACCAGACTACACACGGTTTATAGACCGTGCTACAGTTTAAAGGTCGCCACCGGACTACACACGGTTCATAGATCGTGCTACAGTTTAAAGGTCGCCACCAGACTACACACGGTTTATAGATCGTGCTACAGTTTAAAGGTCGCCACCGGACTACACACGGTTCATAGATCGTGCTACAGTTTAAAGGTCGCCACCAGACTACACACGGTTCATAGATCGTGCTACAGTTTAAAGGTCGCCACCAGACTACACACGGTTCATAGATCGTGCTACAGTTTAAAGGTCGCCACCAGACTACACACGGTTCATAGATCGTGCTACAGTTTAAAGGTCGCCACCAGACTACACACGGTTCATAGATCGTGCTACAGTTTAAAGGTCGCCACCAGACTACACACGGTTCATAGACCGTGCTACAGTTTAAAGGTCGCCACCAGACTACACACGGTTTATAGATCGTGCTACAGTTTAAAGGTCGCCACCAGACTACACACGGTTCATAGACCGTGCTACAGTTTAAAGGTCGCCACCAGACTAAACGCGGGTCATACTCCAGTTCAAAGGTCAAGGCTTCTAGTGCAGGCTACACACCGACACGGATCAAGCTACCTTGAGTTTTGAGATCGGACGCCTTAGCCTAACTCGACCAGATGACGATGGATGGTAAAGTATCCCATGTACTATATTAGATAGATGCGACTAAGGGAATCGAACCGTACTGCCATAGAGTGCTTGTGCCTTTAGTTTGAAGTATCATTTTGAAGCGATGACCCGCCTGTCTCAACAATTGGGCCACTAACGAGGGTACGCTGCTAGATATGTACTGAGTAGGCCGGGGGTCACGCAAGGCCACTGATCTGGGCTAAGCAGTCCCGCCAGCCTCAATGCGATTCAGTTCAATTCTCTGCTCGCGCTGGGTGGGTCACTGACCGCTCTGGCTGCTCTGGCTGCTGTAGCTGCTGTAGCTGTCCACGGTGTGAGCGCTGTGAGCGGGTCCGGCCAGGGCTGACCACAGGGCTGGACACAGGGCTGGACACAGGGCTGGACACAGGGCTGGACACAGGGCTGGACACGCCATTGTTGACAGGCGCCGCCCGCGGACAATCCACTTAGGCTCGGCACGCCGACAAGCTGCCAGCAATTAGCGCAGATATAAGAGCAGCGTCTCCCCCCGGCACGCGACACTACAGGCAGAGACAGGCAGAGACAGGCAGGGACAGGCAGAGACAGGCAGAGACAGGCAGGGACAGGCAGAGACAGGCAGAGACAGGCAGAGACAGGCAGAGACAGGCAGAGAGACAGGCAGAGACAGGCAGAGACAGGCAGAGACAGGCAGAGACAGGCAGAGACAGGCAGAGACGGGCAGAGACCCAGTGCGCGGGAGTCTGCGGCACGTGATACACAGTCATGACGTGCACTGAGGCCTCACAAACAATTAGCATAACTCATAATGAGGGAGGGGGAGGGGATGAGTGAGTGAGTGAGTTTGTTTTACGGCACGTCAGCATGGTAACGGCTATGTTGTGCCCTAAGACAGTTTATGCATTATACTAGTAGCAACGGTGTTTCCTTATCTTTGATTTGTAAAAGCATATAAATTGTGCTTTAAAATGTTTGGTTAAAAGTCAAGGGTATGTACAGTAGTTTAAAAGATCCATGTGTAGGATTATCACAGTTAAATTTTATTATATAGATCAATGTCCTTCAGGTTGCTGTGTGGACTGATCCTCCACCACGAGGCGCCGTGCACTAGATACAGGCCTGCCTGGTCACACTGTACTCACACCAAACTAAGCAGTAGGGTAGGGCGCGGCCCACAGAGCGGAGCTTGAACTCGGACCCCCTGCTTCGGAAGTCAAAGCTTGCGCTACCCCATAAAAACCTCCATGAAATGGTATGGGCGCATGTATGTATCAATCGCATAGTTTGGAGTCTGGTTCTAGTAGTACGTGATGCACTTTTTCTCGAGAGATCGAGAAGTGGGCGGTGCTCTCATTGAGTCCCCGGCTTACTCGCCAAGCTACTCGCCAAGCGAACACTTACACAGGCTAAGTCAGTGTGATCCGGCTCCGCACGCGACAGTTCTGTGATGTCGATCCTTCACACAGGCCTGTACCTCTACTTAGTGCTCTGCCCGGGTCACGTGATTCAACCCGCTGTGCACGGCACCAGGCTCCGTATGGGAGTCTCTGGCCTGGCGACAACCTACACGTTCCCGGTGGCGAAGCTAGCTAGAGACTGGGCGCCACGCGAGGACACTGCTTCAGCCGCTTCACCGACTGTCGGTCCCAACCTTTGGGGGGGAGGGGGGGATACTTTCATGTGATGCATCTTAATAATACATGCCACGAGAAAACAATAGATAATATTTTCTACTTTATTTTGATTCAACCAATGAAACAGGCCAAGACAATGTTACATGGTCCGCATGTTTCATTATTCATGGACATGGACCAACCAATCCAAGCTCAACAAAAGCAGATCATTCTCCAGCACCGGAAACCAAAACTCGAATATCGGTTGACGAAATGAGAATTATAGAATCACTCCACTACAAAATTCAATCCGATCGATAACAATGACAAGAGTTTCATAATGTATATCTTCTACTTCATTAGATGATCCAAATGTGCATCTGTAGATTAAGCACCCTGACTATGGAGACAACAGCAGTCTACATGTATAGAATGATGGAGACTTCCCAAGACATGATTGTGTAGACAGTAGAGTGAATGAGACGCACTGTTCAGCCTAGGCGATATTTCTGTGATAAGCCTGTCATCGAATTAAACTACTATTTCCCTGCCAAGTATCGCTTGGGGGGGGGGGGGGGGGGGGCTAATGTGTCAAAATGTAATGTAGAGTGTATGTCTTGCAGTTCAAACTCAATCGTCTTATTCTCTGTGGTGAGCGTGCTTGTTGCTTGTTGCTTGTTCTGTTTTCGTTGTAACTTTTCAAGTGTTCTATTCCTAACGACCTCATGAGACGGAGACTGGCTGGGGGGACTTGAAGAGACTTTGAAATGGTGGGAGTCTACAAGTCCAAGCAAATCTACGGAGCTAAGTGACGCTGGGACAATGACCATATGGACGTAAATATTTGATAGACGTACATTCTCTCCCGACATCCAGACCTCCCATTCAAACCCCGTGTGGCCGGCAAAACGACCTCCACCTAGCAAGAATATCGAATTAGACAAAAGCCACATAACAGGAAAGGTTTTAAAAAATAAAGGAAATAAAGACGACCATTGTGTGTAGTGGATGTTTAGTTGAGTTGTAGCCAAACATAGGCCACGCCCGGTACGGTTAGTAGACACACAGGCTCGGCTCAGTTGTGGCCCCAGTTGTGGCCCAGTCCGCTTCCCCCCGCCGATCGATCAACTCAGCCGGCCACGGCAGATTTCTTGGATTTTTCACATTTCTGAATCAGTTATTGAAAATATAACACTCTCTCACACAAACACACACACATACACCAGCTGCAGTGTGTTTTCCACGCCCCATCATCCAGCTTAGTTTCCCAGAGGCTCCCCACCACCACCCTCTGTCTCTCTCTCTCTCTCTCTCTCTCTCTCTCTCTCTCTCTCTCTCTCTCTCTCTCTCTCTCTCTCTCTCTCTCTCTCTCTCTCTCTCTCTCTCTCTCTCTCTCTCTCTCTCTCTCTCTCTCTCTCCCATCCCTCCACCTCCCTCCCTCCTCTCTCTCTCTCTCCCCCCCCCTAACTACTGTCTTTGGATCAATGTTTCGCCATCACCTCCCGTCAGCATCTATGTAATTTCGCCTCGCTTCCATCTATTACCGACTCCTGTAATTATGTCTTCCTAGTTATCTCTTAGCAATATAGAGCACCCCCATCCCTTACGACACACCCAAATATATAATTTATATATCAGTAAAATACCCCCCCCCCCCACACACACACACACACACACACACATTCATACACATAAGTTGTCTTTTATTAAAATGGAACACCCACCCCCTATCATACATTCATATACATTCATTATCTATTAGTAAAATATAACATCCATCCCACCACTCCACACATAAATGGGTTATCTATAAATAAAATGGACCCCCCCCCCCCCTCCACATATTTCTTGTTAAAGTAGATCACGCCAGCCCCAGCACAGACGCGCACATACTGGTTATCTCTTAGTGTGGTGAAGTACCCAGACCCACCACAACTACCCATATACACACCCCACATTACGGTTTCTATAGCCGTCTTGCTAACGGGTTATCTAACAACAATTGCTATAGAATATTAAAGAAGAATTTGTAGGTCTCCCAACGACTGATCATTATACCATGACTGATTGGGAAGTATACCGCCAACTGATCATTATACCATGACTGATTGGGAAGTATACCGCCAACTGATCATTATACCATGACTGATTGGGAAGTATACCGCCAACTGATCATTATACCATGACTGATTGGGAAGTATACCACCAACTGATCATTATACCATGACTGATTGGGAAGTATACCGCCAACTGATCATTATACCATGACTGATTGGGAAGTCTACGACCAACTGATTATTATACCATGACTGATTGGGAGATCTACCACCAACTGATCATAATACGATGGCGTATTGGGAAGTATACCACCAACTGATCATTATACCATAATTGATTGGGAGACTTCCCGCCAACTGATCATTATACCATAACTGATTGGGAGATTTCCCGCCAACTGATCATTATACCATGACTGATTGGGAGATTTCCCGCCAACTGATCATTATACCATGACTGATTGGGAGATTTCCCGCCAACTGATCATTACAACATGACTGATTGGGAGATTTCCCCACCAACTGATCATTATACCATGACTGATTGGGAAGTATACCACCAACTGATCATTACACCATGACTGATTGGGAGATTTCCCACCAACTGATCATTATACCATGACTGATTGGGAGATCTACCACCAACTGATCATTATACCATGACTGATTGAGATATTTCCCGCCAACTGATCATTATACGATGGCCTATTGGGAAGTATACCACCAACTGATCATTATACCATGACTGATTGGGAGATTTCCCGCCAACTGATCATTATACCATGACTGATTGGGGAGTATACCACCAACTGATCATTATACCATGACTGATTGGGAGATCTACCACCAACTGATCATTATACCATGACTGATTGGGAGATTTCCCGCCAACTGATCATTATACCATGACTGATTGGGAGATCTACCACCAACTGATCATTATACCATGACTGATTGGGAGATCTCCCACCAACTGATCATTATACCATGACTGATTGGGAGATCTACCACCGACTGATCATTATACCATGGCTGATTGGGAAGTATACCACCAACTGATCATTATACCATGACTGATTGGGAGATCTACCACCAACTGATCATTATACCATGACTGATTGGGAGATATACCACCAACTGATCATTATACCATGACTGATTGGGAAGTATACCTCCAACTGATCATTATACCATGACTGATTGGGAAGATTTTTTACCGCCAACTGATCATTGTACCATGACTGATTGGGAAGTATACCACCAACTGATCATTATACCATGACTGATTGGGAGTTTTCCACCACCCTATCATCATACCATGACTCATGTCATATCGATGCAGGAAAAGTATGGCTTAAGAATTGGAAGGGCCTAACAGGGAACAGTATACACTTTCCTCGAGAGCAGTACACCAAGACATAGTCTATTAAATTACATGACAGGGTGTACATTTTCCTCAGCAATAGTATAACGCGCATAAAGGTCTTCCTCAAAAATTCCCCAAGAATGCCGGCCTAATCAACGTAAAAAATGTAGCTCTAATGACGTCAGTGAGTTCACGACTCTTCATAAAACGACTCTAAGAAGAATGATTCAGTGGTTCCATGAACGTTTTATGGTATAAAATTCCCAGAGCAATAGTATACCAGCGGGATGAAGAATTATCGTGCATTCCCCTTAACACATACTGTTCTAAACTTTTCAGAGCAATAGTATTCTAGGAGGTCGGAGACTTAAATATCATTGTCACACAGAGTAGTATAAAATATCGTCAGCTGGTGACAGCAATAGTATTTCAGTCTCCTGCCGAATGAAGACAGTAATACCATCTGACGCATCGCGCTGGACCGCGATTGGGGCTAGCCGCTACTTGGCCGATCACACTATATTGACGCCAAGCCAACCAAGCTAGAGGGGTGCTCAAACGCCGAACCTCCTGCACCTAGGACTGACAGTTCAACTCCGCCGCCATCATGCTACCAGTTTGTGTATAAACCTTCCAATATGCCTGTCAGTATATGTGCAATTTTACCGAATGAGATAGGAGTCCACATCTCCGCGCCCAGTCCAGTATGTGGCAGCACATAGAATTGTCAGACATCAGTCTTGATGCCCGTCCACAATATAACGATTGCCTATAATACAGTGCTGAAGTTGAATTTTATGCAACCAACTCAGTTGCAACATGTCTTGAACATCAATCCGGTGTCCAGAAGTTTACAGCCTATATAAATACATGTAGTTTGTTGGAAATCATTGCAGTGCACTGTACAAACCTTTGAACTGGGGATATTGTGACGGCGGTGGGCCCCCCATGTGAACAGCTTGTACAGCTTGTACATAGACTTTGTCACTTACCGCTTTGAGAGCTTTGACGGCCTCCTCACAGATGTGCATGCCGCGCGAGTCGAACACCTCGATGTGGCCCATGTACTGTGGACGGTGTGGGGGGAGCAGACCAAACACACAGGGGCGTGAGAAAACAAGACATTTAGCAATGTCACAAATACCTACACAAAATTTGGTGGTTTGGGGGGGGGGGGGGGTAAATTGCACATCAAAAATCCCCAAAAATGTTGGGGGGGGGGGGGGGGGGGGTGTTAAATTGCAGCTACTAACATGGTTAGAAAAAATGCTACTTTTTTGTTTTGTTTGTGTGATTTTAGGGGGTGGGGGACATTGGTATGATCAGGGTGCAAGAAACGGTGGAGTGAGAGCAGGTAGCACCTCATCACTTCACGTGCACGTCACTATATAGATTCACGTCCTTCAGGGTTCTGCATAGCCTGCAGTTAACTTGAACAGAACAGTTTACCGTTTGAGCCCGGCATATCTAAGAGAAAACGGTTCTCCTATAAAGTTTGTTTACAATCAAGGTCGAAAAAAATAATGAAACTACTCACTTCTAAAAAAAAAAAAAAAAACAGAACAAAAACATTTAGCTGAAGGCAAACGAGACTAGTCAAGAACCGTGAAGAGAAGACAAGTGTGAGGGCGGACTAGACCATGTATTATCTTACTTAACTGCCTAGAGCTATCCCCAAAGCTAGCTTGCCTCGCCCTGAGGCTAAGTCATGGACCACATTACTTCATTCTGCCTAGCTAGCTTGTCTAGCTGGCTCATCCTGAGACAGGTGACATTATAAGTTGACTATGCTTAGCTATGTGAAATAAGCTAGCTGGCTCACCCTGACTTGGTAGCAGCAGGTGCCCTCCCGGACCTTCTTCTCGTCCTCCTGCCACTGGTGCGGCTTGGAGCAGGCGGGCACGTGCTCCTTCTTCTTGCGGAAGCTGAGCCTGCGCCGCAAGCTCTGCATGATGTTCCTCGCCCGCCCGAAACGCTTGCTCCTGGAGGAAACACACACACGGAAAGACGCGGTTAGCCTAGCACTACAACATACTGTACACATCAATTCTGCTGTACACGCTTCGCTAGTCTGCATAGAAAAAGCCTAACTCAATTCAAGATAAGAATGGAAAAATGAATACACACACACACAAGACAGCGTTGGACGTTAAACTACACACAGGCTGGTTAATTTCATCGGTAGCGAGGGCGTACTCTACGAGAACCACCAGCATTGTTAACAGAGATGGGTGCGCAATTTGTAAAAATGGAAACATAATTATATCTTATTTTTGAACCCCACAATTCCAAGCTCGCCGCCAAAACACCAACAAATCTATACACAACAATTACCCAAAACACCAACAAATCTATACACAACAATTACCCAAAACACCAACAAATCTATACACAACAATTACCCAAAACACCAACAAATCTATACACAACAATTAGCCAAAACACTAAAAACGGTTACACAATAACAGTCCAAAACACCTCAAACCTTTCAGCAATCAGCCCAAAACACCACAACCTACACAACAATCAGCCTAAAACACAAAAATCTTTCCCAAATTATTAGCCAGCCCAAAAACACCAACAACCTACACACAAAAATCAACCCAAAACAACAACAACCTTTACGCAAAAACCAACGTAAAACACCAACAACCGTTACGCACAAATCAGCAACAGCACATAGTACAAGACAATCAGCCAAAACACCAACAATCTCTCCCAAATAATCAGCCAAAAGACGCACATTTTCCCCAACTATCAGCCAAAACATGAACTACCTCACATGTAACCAAAGCAGTCCTGCCATATCAAGTCAACGTCGTAACAATTTTACAAGCACATTTTCTAGTCAAACACGCGCTGTGTGGCGTTGCCGCGACAAGACAAGAAGAAGAATTGAGAAAACATCCACATATTGTGTACATGAACATTTCACCCACTCGGCCAGTTTTCTCAAATTATGTTTACAAGGATGTGTTCTGTCTCCAGTACTTTACACGACATACGCTAATGACTGTACATCAATGTCTGATGATGTGCCCTTGATTACATTTGCAGACGATACCTAATTTCAAATGTTGAAAGTTCGCATTTCAAACAGATTTCAATATTTACCAAATGGTGTGATGATAATTATCTGATCTTAAATGTGAGTAAGACAAAAGAGATGTTCATCGATTTCAGAACAAAGAGGAGTCCCACTGCACCGCTGATAATCAAAGACCAGGAAGTAGAAATTGTTCCATCTCATAAGTATCTGGGTATCACAATAGACAACAAACTCTCCTGGCATTCCCATGTAAGGTCCGTATAAACCAGTGACTGTTTTTTAAGGAAACTTGAATCTTTTAAAATACAAAACCACCTTATCAATGTGTTCTATAGTGCAACATTACCGAATGTTTTTAAATTCGGTATTAACTGTTGGGCGGGAAACATCACATCAAATGACAAAAATTTATTGAATAGTCGTCAAAAAAGATGAAAAAATAACAAATACGGCCCTACCATCTATTGATGAACTATATTTAAAAAACTGCACTTTAAAAGTTAAATGTATATTGAAGGATGATACGCACCCTCTCTTCTCCCGGTTCGAGAGATCGGCACGCAGTGGTAGACTGCTCTCCCATAAAGCACGCACGGAAAGGTACGGACATTCTTTTGTTCCAGCGTCAGTTAGGGTGCAGCGGGACTCATCTTCCTAGAGCCAGTGCCAAATAAATTGCTGACGACTCTATGTGGTTGTGCGTATGTGTGTGCGTGTGTGTGTGTGTGTGTGTGTTTGGGATGATGAGGGCGCGTATGTTTTTCAACTTTGACTATGTTAAGGATGTTCTGTTTGTGATTCTGTTCTTGATTTTGTAATGCGCTGTAACCAAACAAAATAAAGTATTATCTTATCTGATCTATTCAGGAAGAGGCGCCGGCGCTAGGCAGACACCGAGACGGGGCCGGAGACGGAGCCCGAGACGGAGCCAGATCCGGGCCTATCAATCGGCCCAGATTTCTAGACAAGACGGAGCACTCGGGCCCCTTCAGGCGGGCGATCAATCGATACATGCAGCCTCCTCTGATCAGGGTTAACAGCGCAACACACAGCAGAGCAGACAGTGAGCCGCGATACCAGAGGGTGAGACACGCGGGCGGAAAAACAGGTGTATAGTCACCCCTAAAACCCTCAAACCCTAAAACCAAGGTCCCCTCAAGATATGTGGGCTTCTCAACTTCGTCATATATTCCCTGTTCATCAAAGCATGAATATTTTGAAACTGTCTTTGTTTTTTGTTTTTTTTGTTTTTTTTTTTCTTTTTTTTTATACATACACAGTCACGGGGGTTTAAAAGCGTTAATCTCGTGCATTTTTTTTTAAACAATCAGTTTCTTTTTAGAGGCTGTTTGTTTTTGTTTTTGTCTTTACTTAAACATATGCGATCTATCTTACAAACGGTAAATACTATTGCAGGTGTACTAATTTCTGCGCCCATTTAGACAATTAGATTTGTAACCGTGTACAATGGGTACCACTGACCGCCACTGACCGCCACGGAGACCTCACTGTGGACACTGTGGATAGCGGGGCTCACCAGCAAGAAGTTGTCTCTGGGTGGATACAGCGCCTTCACAGTTGGCATTTCAGATTCGTAAACAAAAAGGTGTGTCATTTTTTTTTCTTACGTCAAACCTTTGCAATGGGCATAGCGCGACCAAATACGCCATTTGTGGACGAGGCCCAGATTTTTACTTTAAGTGGCGGGATTTTTTTTTTCGGTCTACTTTCCATCACACACACAGTTGTCTATGATCCCTACCCACAGGTATACATACCAGAGTTATAGAAACCAAACCTGAGTAAATATACACGTAGTCTGTATAACCCGGGCAGCACACACTGGGTTGGTTACACACCTGTAGGCCCGCAAGGCTTGCTGTTAATGGTGTTATCAGCGAGTAGCGGGCCAGCCAGCACACCTGATCACACCTGATCGATGGAGAACAGTGCAGGCCAACTAAACAGTGACAGAGACAGTCAGTCGGGCTGTCGTTACTAATTCACGACTGTGTTCAGGTAGAGCGAACAACGCCGACTGTGCCACTGGCAGCGTGAGTGCCCCTGTAAACAGCATCACAGAGAGCAGTAGCAGAGCTGATTCCCTGACGCACGGGGCATCGTGTACTAAGTACTGTAGTAATGCTCCCTGACACACGGGGCATCGTGTACTAAGTACTGTAGTAATGCTCCCTGACACACGGGGCATCGTGTACTAAGTACTGTAGTAATGCTCCCTGACGCACGGGGCATCGTGTACTAAGTACTGTAGTAATGCTCCCTGACGCACGGGGCATCGTGTACTAAGTACTGTAGTAATGCTCCCTGACGCACGGGGCATCGTGTACTAAGTACTGTAGTAATGCTCCCTGACGCACGGGGCAGCGTGTACTAAGTACTGTAGTAATGCTCCCTGACGCACGGGGCATCGTGTACTAAGTACTGTAGTAATGCTCCCTGACGCACGGGGCATCGTGTACTAAGTACTGTAGTAATGCTCCCTGACACACGGGGCATCGTGTACTAAGTACTGTAGTAATGCTCCCTGACGCACGGGGCATCGTGTACTAAGTACTGTAGTAATGCTCCCTGACACACGGGGCATCGTGTACTAAGTACTGTAGTAATGCTCCCTGACGCACGGGGCATCGTGTACTAAGTACTGTAGTAATGCTCCCTGACGCACGGGGCATCGTGTACATGGGTGCGCCGAAATGGTAACATTTAACTGTAAAACAACTAAAATCTGACCAAAACAACACAGAAGTAGTTATAATTGAATTTTTAAAAGATTAAATGAGACGTGCGACCAAATCTTACTTAGCCCTTAGTCCTGCCTCGGCGCAGGTATAAACTTGCGTCAAAATTGAGTACAATGTACCAGGAAGTTCCCATGAATGGGTATTGGACTAAATCTAAATTTCAGACATGACTTACGTCCGACTTTTAGACCTACGCCCCAGAAGCACGCTCTCGGCCGAGTAGGTGCACGTTGAGATTCGAACATCGGGTCACTAGCACTAGTGCGCCCCTGCTTTTAAAATGCCTCGTGTCATGTGTTCCACTGCACTGGACTATCCCTTTACGGCATTGCAACAACACCAAACAAGCAGTCGGGGCGAGACAGGGTAGAGAGCCTGGTGACAGAGACTGACAACCGTAGGGGATCGTATTCCCCCGTCAGCCAAACATTAAAGACACGTATGGTGTCTACGTGAGTCTCTCCCAGTGTGCGCGTGTGTGCGCGTGTGTGCGCCAGGTACAATGTATTGATCCTTTGACATGTTGACAATGCTCGCCATTACGTAATACACGCCCGTCTGTTGTCAGAATGTTCAGCAGCGTGTTGACCTCTTCAGTACATCATTGTACACTTTGTGTATATACTAGACCTGTAAAACATGCACATTGCATAGACCTACTACATGTACATTGAACATTGTTGTACATGCATCGTCAAGGCGTTGAGAGCTTGCACTGCTGGCGCGGGACGATTCGCTAACAGAAAAGAACACCCATACATGTGCAGTGTGTTTGACCAGTTAGGTGGAGTACCTGCTGTATCGGTAACTAAACCCAGACTACCTGTGGCACTGCTGACTGGAGAATGTACTCACGGTGAGCTGCAGAAAAGCTCGACTCGACTCGCCGATCTAGTGGTCCCTGTATGCCCTGTACTGATGTAGGCTCCCGGCGTCCTATGCTGGAGTCGTTGCGCGGCCAGGGCTGGCCCATGCGCCAGGCTGCACCCAGTACAGGCGGAGAGCGGGAGGGGTAGCGGGGCCGCGGCTGGGACCAACACCGCCGCTCGCCACTGGGGCTACGGCACTAGCCCCTGATCGCACTGTGGGCTAGGGAGGACCCACGCCCCGCCTCAGTACAATCATGTTACTAGCTCGCTCACACTGTACACTAGGGATAGGACAGGTACACCCCCCCCCCACACACACACACAACTTAACTAAGCTCTCTGACCACCAGTTAGTGAGTGAGTGAGTGAGTTTGTTTTACGGCAAGTGTTCCTCACGATTGGCCAGGTGCTCAGCCGTTCACGACAGTAACAACACCAAAACACAACAAAGTTTCATCATCACAAGAACAGAAAGGTATCTGTGATTGACTGATTCAAGATGGTGTAAAAATCAGCTAACATTAAAGATGTTTTTGTTCTTGTTGTTGTTTGTTACTTTACCAAACACTATAGCCTACATTACATACTGACATTATTGACAAAAGTGAAATGTTGTCATAGCTCGTTAAACAGAAGAATAAACAGATCAATATATATGTGTATGGTGTGTATTACTCGGTAGCATCTATATATATATAATAAAATATATACATGGAAATCTTGGCCAAATCGCCGTGTCACTCAAATGGAACTTTACTTTTTTTAAAAACTACATTCAGCCCTCATCCCTCCAACACGGGGACCCCGACCATATCCTATTAGATTAAGCGGACTAGTACATGTAGCTGTTTTAACACAGGTGCCAAGAATTATTAAATTATACATGTAAGTGATTTCAACCTCAGAGCGCTAGATGCGGAACCAAATCGCTAACACATGAATGGAACATTTCATTCATTGTCCAGGGCGTGGGTCCTCGGTTCGAGTCTCCGCTAGCCGCCCCGAAGCACGAGGGACTCTTCAGGGTCCGTACACGGCGACTACAACCAGAGTCGGATAGCCAGGACTTGGCCGGCCCACCCGACCTGGGATCGAACCGGCAATCGTCCAAATCCAATACAAATCCTTGGACCAACTTGTCCCGTTCCCTTTCAATGTTCTAGTATGTGAATGGGAGCTTTGGGCACTAAATCTGACTGAACACCTGGGAGCAGTCACACTCATTAACTACTAGCTAGATTCATGTGTACATGAACACTCCAACAGCACTGTGTGAGCGACCGCAGCATCCCTTCTGTCTCCTAAGTTCATCGGTTCGCGCGGCCGTTGTGGTCTAGCGCTGGCAACTAAAATGTCGTATTTGGGGGGAAATTATACACCGTGTCTGACTCGCTGCCACGTCTTCTAGTTCTAGATCATCATCATCATCATTGTGTGACTCGCCACCACGTCTTCTAGTTCACATCATCATCAGCATGACTCGCCACCACGTCTTCTAGTTCACATCATCATCATGTATGACTCGCCACCACGTCTTCTAGTTCTAGTTCATATCATCAGCATGACTCGCCACCACGTCTTCTAGTTCACATCATCATCATCATCATCATCATCATCATCATTGTGTGACTCGCCACCACATCTTCTAGTTCACATCATCATCACCATGATTGTCTGACACAGTTTGTTGTGCGGCTGTTTGGCCTCTCTGTGTTTTTGCGCAGTACTAACTGACAGTAGATAAGCGCAGCTCGATGATCGCGGCCCAGTGTTGATAACCCACGATAAGCTTCACGATAGGCTGGGCTAGGCTGGGCTAGGCTGGGCTAGGCTGTACGTGTATACACTGTCATAGCACTGTCGGTCTGTCCTTATCGCGTGCTGGGGCCTGGCTGCAGACTGGCCGCTCTCCCGCACTGGGTCACGCCGGCCAACCCACCAGTGAATGGCAGTGATGCAGCGCTCAACAGTTTAACGGGAGTGTAGCGTGGGGGTCAACACAAATCGACAGTAATAAACAACACTAAAACCGTTCTACACGGCTCATACATTCAAAATCCTGTAGGAGGTTTCAGGGAGACAAAACCGTTATACACTGCTCATACATTACAAATCCTGTAGAAGGTTTCAGGGAGACAAAACCGTTATACACGGTTCATACATTCAAAATCCTGTAGAAGGTTTCAGGGAGACATAGTGAGTGAGTGAGTTTGTTTTACGGCATAAAAACTGCACACGGAGACAACAGGGTCAAAGAGGGAACGAGCGGGGGCCAGAAAAATCCATCTATGCAATCGACCAAGAGGTTGACACGGAGAGATGCACTAACAGACATGCGAGATGCAGACATACAGATACACTAACAGACATGCGAGATGCAGACATACAGATACACTAACAGACATGCGAGATGAAGACAGACAGATACACTAACAGACATGCGAGATGCAGACAGACAGATACACTAACAGACATGCGAGATGAAGACAGACAGATACACTAACAGACATGCGATGCAGACATACAGATACACTAACAGACATGCGAGATGAAGACAGACAGATACACTAACAGACATGCGAAATGAAGACAGGCTGGTAGACAGACAGAAGCAGACACACAAGTTATAACTTACGAAGGTAGCGAAAGAAGCAGGAAAAGAGTTGTATGTTCGATGGATAAAGCAACAAGTGTAAAATTCCTTTGATTGGTACAATCCTAATAGCGTGTGGTCCACCACGGGTCAAGGTTTCTATCAATATCAACCACACCAAGATCATAACACTTAATACACAGTATTAGCAGCATGTAATAGACTAGTGCCCCGTGAGCGGGCACAGAGACCCCCCGCTAATCTCGCTAATCTAGCCAGACTCACCCTGATCGCTCCATGCTGTGTGTGTGTGTGTGTGAGGGGCGAATCCTGTCCCGGTCAGACGGTCAGACGGTCAGAGTACTCAGACGGGCCACTACAACGACAGACGTGTGAGTACAAGTACTCGTCTCCGCTGGCATGTTGTCCACGCGTTACGCAGGCACAGTGAATCACAGTTAGTATTGACTTGTTGCTTTTTTCTGCCAATAACCCCTGTTTTGGCAGTGAACACTGTATATATAATTATGCTCCAAGTCCACTGCCAGTAGGCTTGCTGATTTTTTTTTAAGTATCAAAGCAAGAGAATAATAGAAAATCACTGTAATGTGTAGTCCAGTGGAGCTATTTCTCCTGTGTCCAGCGCTAAAATTCAGAGATAAGTACACATGTATAAGTTTAGTACGAAGCACACTGCGGAGGATGGGGAAATGTCCAAATTCCCAACTGAAACGTCAGTGAGTAAAGAATGACGCACGGGTATTTCCGCTCACACAGAAAATCGATAAGTACTTGAACAGTGTGACATGCTCAGCTACGTTAACCACTGAATGGAGAATACAGCTCACGCGCTCTGTTCGAACCAATAAGGCAAAGATTAGATTTGCTACATACATTCCAGACGCCTACGCCGCAACTGCAAAGGATCAAATAGATTTGGGATGCCCAGTTTGGGTTTTAAAACATTCCTTCAACTTCCTTTTCTCTGCCTTAGAGATAATCCGGGTTTGTTTGGGGTTGTTGTTTTTTTAATAAGATGACTAAGGTATATCCATCTCTGACATGAAATTATATAATTTGTTTGCTTGTGTGTGTGTGTGTGTTGTTGTTTTTTTAATTCACGCTCGGAGAAAATAAAAAAGCGCGAAGCTGCATTACATGTTGGCGACACAAACTGTGAAGAGAACATCTCGAGATAGAGAGCGGGACGAGGCGCGGGACTGGTCTAGCACCCGGCGCTCCCGCTCTAGGAAAGGTCCCATCAGTCGTCAGAATGCATTGATTTTTAAAGACAAGCAACTTTTGGTACGAGAAAACGATCTCCGGCAGTGCCTGTGCGATAAAGAGGTACACATGTAGTAAGCGGAGATTTCTGAGATGGAGACCACTGTACTGACTTCCGCTATGTGTTTAGCGCGAAGCGAGGGGAAGTTGTCCAGCACCCAGCAGGTCTGCCTAGCCTGGCCGTCATGGCGGCTGTCAAGCTCATCAGCGCGACACTGTTCGCATGTCTGGAACGGCATGGCCCGGTTATAATTGACAGTGTCTTATTAAATGCACCCCCCCTCACCCAAACCACACATACACGCACGTTTTGTTTGATGTGGACCAACTCAGAATGCCCCATTGGTTGTGTGTATACTGAATTCCCTCTAGTCTGTTGTCTCTGCCCTATCACTGAGAGAGAGAGAGAGAAGAAAACGAACGTACCGAGCCCACACCCAGTTGCCATGTATCTTGGCCAAACATGTCGCAATGACAACCAGTAGGCGCTCCATTAATTGTCAATGAGAAGCGAGAATCATGGCAGAATGTACACCATGTAGCCACAGTTTGGAAATGTCAGCGCGGTGCCGAGCGCACTGGGGTCCAGACTTAATAAGATGGCTGGGCTGGCTGGCCTGCCAGGCAAGTCTTAATTAGAACGGTCTTCAGCCCCGGGTGTTCAAACCGCCTCACCAGAACTAGGAGAAGGTCAGGGGGGCGGGCGTCACTCAGGCAACTCATTAACGGCTTATCTAAGCAGGCCCGCCAGCTAGGTTGGCCAGAGTAACATTCCAATAGGGTTATTTGCCTCGCCTGGAATACTGACACTTTACTTCAGCTAGGCTAGGCTACACCAAAGTACATGTATACACTGTAGTAAACATTCCAATATGATTACATGTGTTTCAGTGTCGTGGACCGATGTACTCATGTAGTGAGACACCGCCAGCCACACAATCACGTGACAATGGGTTATCTCACGTCCACTCCACACTGGAACTCAGTGGAGGCATCTCTGACCAACGACCACCAGCTAGGCTAGACACGTTCCAAACCACCATAGCACCAATGAGAACCAGCTAGGCTAGACACGTTCCAAACCACCATAGCACCAATGACAATCCCGGAACTGCAAGACTACGTGCCATTGGGAGTAGAACAATCCGAAGCGTAGCATCACATCCCTTAGTTTTGTTAAATGTTAGAGGGCAGTGTAGGGCGACATTACATTTTAAGGTGAAAATGAGATGTTTACATATATCAAGGCGGACGAGAGCTTTGATATAATTACATAATACCAATAGAAATAGCGTAGATCTACAATTATCCTCAAATGTATGAAATCGGAAAAAAAGCACAAACAGGCAATGGCCAGACAAGGCAACTAACGGGTCGACTTATAATCTAGTAATAATCTACTTCAACAGGTTCAACACAACATCTTGCGCATCGCCTCACACGGTCACAGTTTAGTCTAAACCGTCCACTTACACATAGACACTGCGGAAGTAATAAATAAAACGTTGAGGTTTAGATGAGCTGCTCCATTAAGTGTTGTTGGCTACTCCAGTTGAAGATGATCACAAAGCATAAGTTGCCACTTGTCACACACACACACACCACAATACGTGTAACTGTAGCTTAGCCTATGTGACAAACCTACTGAAAACTCGAGTCGGGGCCTACGTAGCGGAACTAGTGTTACTTCTAATACTAGTGGTAGTTCCAACAAAGGCGAAAGACGAGTGTGTCTACGTCAGCAGCAGGCCTGCCTGGCCTGGCCTGGCCCTCAAGATGCAAGGCCTGGGCGAGGGGGCGACTGTAGCAGGCGCAGATAGCAGGGCATGACACCAAATCCACCCAGCCCAGGAATGTAGGTTAGACCAAACACTTTGGTCACGGTGGAGCGGAGCTAGGGGGGATCTCTACACGCTGACAGCTGACACACACGCTCCCTAAGTAATCATAACAGTAAACACTGACACTGAAGGAAGGTGGGTCTCGCCTGCTGGCCCGGGCGCCGGGGTCATAAATCTAAACGTCTTGCGGATGGTTACTTGGTTAGCGCAGTGCTCGGCCACATGACACTGGCCGGGCCGACACAGGGGAAGAAGAATTATCCACATACACACACACACACAGAGCCTGGCAAACACAAACTTACTGAGCTCAAGTGAACACACACCAAGCTGGGACAGGATGGTAAGTCTCTACCCACGGAGACGATGGGGGGAGGGGAGGGGAGGCTCTTGTTCAGGACGGCTCTCAAACTGGGAGCTCCTACAGGGAACTTTTTGTACATGTACAACGATCCAAGGGGCACACACCTCGTATGGGTAGCAGAACGCGAAAACATTTACCCTGGAAGAGAAACAGACAGACACAGAGATGGACAGTGAGAGGGAGGTAGGCTACAGTACTACTAGATCTGGATGCTTGGCGATACAATCATAGAATTCTTCAGAAGGCGACAGAAAGTGTGTACGTTCTGCTACCTAACAATCGCACCTACGAGCTCACCCACAGCAGAGTTAGAGGACAGCACAGAGAACGTGAAGTCAACTTTGCCCAGAGTTCTAGGGTGAGGTGAAATCTCTGCCATACCTCTCGGTTTCGATAGCACTTTGGGCTGCGTGTGTCTGATTTGAGACAGTCCCATGTGGAGTGTATACATGTAGTCGCCTTTTAGTAGAGAGTCACTATATGATTAGAGAGTTATAGCAACCGTACTTGTAGCTCTGACGTGTACCGGTAGCGTGTAGGAAAACGAGGCTCGCGCTACCAGTCATCGCTTGGCTGAAAAGCCTTATAGCAGCGTAACTCACAGGTCGACCTGTAGCTTTTGTTATTGTTTTTATGTTAAGTTTAAACAGTGTGGATGTATATATAATCAAATCTAGATCTAGGATCCTATTATATATTAATGCGGTTACACGGTCTCGGCAACAGTCAAAAACAAACAAAAAAGGATAATAAAATCATTAGATCTATACTAGAGATCCATACCCAGACGAAAACCCGACAGCTGAGAAGCATGTATTTTGAAACCACTTTTCGATCGAAACAAACTAACTTTCAGGGCCCAATCTTCTTTCAATGGACTAGAATTTGAAAAAATAATGCAAAAATAACTTTAGGTTTTTAAAATCAAATCTTTATTGTGGCTAAAAACACGTTTAAAGTGTCGACGTGTAGAGGGCCTCCTACACGTTACACGCAGGCCAAATTTACCGGTAGCGTGTAGAGCTGACGGGTAGGGAGAAACTAGGTCAGGGGAATCCCAAGCGGATGACGTCACTGGAGCTCTACCCGCTACAAGTAAGCTACACGTCGGCTCTGCTATAGGTGTCTAGTCTGCGGAAGAATGACGTGTACGTGTAGAGGTTGCCTGGACGGGGACAGTGGGGCAGTCAGATCGCAGAGAGTCCCATGTGGAGTGTATACATGTAGTCGCCTTTTAGTAGGGGGGGCAAGTCACAGATTATCATGCCCGAGAAAAGGAATGGAGATCTACGTGCAGCTGTTTGGCCATGACTTGTGTTGAGCATTGTGGTATGTGGATGAATCAAGACCTAGTTTTATCTGAGCAAACAGCCCACCAAGTACCTTTAAAAACTAGTCTAATGCTAACCGTTCTCTCCGTGTTCCCAGCACCGCCCCAGAGTGTGTACATGTATGTAGTACAGTGTGTACTGTGGTTACGGTACCGACTGCCCGACAGTGTACATAACTACAAACTGAGAACCATTGAGGCGACAAACACTGACAAGCGACAGTAAGAAAATGTGGGGGCCAAAGGGTCTCTCTCTCTCTCCCTCCCTCCCTCTCTCTCTCTCTCTCTCTCTCTCTCTCTCCCTCTCTCCCTCCTTCATCCTTCTTTTCCCCCCCCCCCCCCCCCCCCTCTCTCTCTCTCTCTCTCTCTCTCTCTCTCTCTCTCTCTCTCTCTCTCTCTCTCTCTCTCTCTCTCTCTCTCTCTCCGCCTCCCTCCCTCTCCCTGTGCCCTAACTACATAGATCGTAGCTATCCAACTCCTCAGTCGACACGGTTGAACCAGATTTCTTATACACGAAGATCGTCTGGTTGAACTATCTTGTCACAACTGTCGCAAGGGGTGGGTGAGACAAGCCTAGAGTGTGCGTTTGAGAGGATGGGGGTAGGGGGGTCCTATGTTAGGAAAAACACAGCTCAGCTTAGTGTGGCTAGGTTGAGCTGTCAGTGTCACTTTAGTCAGTTGGACTGCGGCCGTAACTGAGTAAGTGGTTCACCAGATTTGTACGCTGGGAGAGACAGCACACGGGATCATTATATACTTTAGATACTAACATGCTCAGAGCTCTTTTCTACTAGAGCTGGCTTAGCGCTGGTTCAAGCAACTGGTCTTTTTTGGCAGATGTGATACGCCTTTTGCAGGCTCGTGTGGTGAGTGTTGTTCATTTTCAACGAATTTTAAGCATTCTAAGTATTCTGTAGATGATCTAATATTTTATGGTGCCTTAAGTACAATAACATGTATCCTTTCTCGTATGGTAACTGCCTTCACTTGCTGTATAAATAACCAGGTGAACATATAAAGTAATCTCATTCTTTTTGTATTAAAATGTATTAACAAGTGTAGGCTTTCAAGCCTCACAACAAAGATCAGATTAAGAAAACTTTTTGTAAATGTAGCCATTCTAACATCAATCCAACTCGGAGAGAAAGAGAGGGGGGGGGGGGATAGATAGTTGTAATATTTAAGGCAGCAACAGCAGCAATTCCTTAAACTACGCCAGTTGTGACATGTAACATTCCAATACAAAGCATTGGTGAAAGACTGTAAAATGAAGAAGAAAATAAAAGGAATGCTCTCTAAGTCTAAGTAATGCCCCAGCCTCCACAGGTAGGCTCAGATTAGTCAGAAGGAGTAGGGAGTCTTGCTGAGCTACATGAAAACACACAATGAGGCAACCACTGAACAGCCATGGTGGGATTGGTGACCAGCTTAAACCTCATTTCTCCTGTACTTGAATAAGTACTGGATACTTCTAGTCTAAGGCTGTGTCATTCCTTAAGTAAAAGTTAACAGTGTTTTGTTTGTGCCAGTACCCACAACTTACTCTATCTGGGGGGCGCGGTAGCCCTGGGGTAGTATCAGCTTCCAACACAGGAGGTCCGTGGTTCGAGTCCTGGCGATTTCACCCCCTACTGGTTGGTTCGGTGTCAGTTTCATGTGAGGCAGGAGTCATGGTATCCGCCCTGTCTCGTATTGGCAACACATAAAATTGTCAGACATCGCTCTTGAGATCCGTCCGCAATATAGCCTATATAGTGCTGACGTTGGATGTTAAACTTAAAACAACTACTCGGCTTACTCTAGGTACCCATTTACAGCGTTCATGTTCTTCAAGGATGAAAGCTATCTGTACATAAATAACTTTGGGTATTTGTTTTCAGTGGTCTTTAGATTTTATTGAACTTCAAACAATGATAAAGCCATAACTAAAACAGATGAGAAATGAAATACATTAAAAGTAACATGACAATGATAGGACGAACAGGATTCATACATAAATGATAATTCTCTAAACTCCATCAATGGGGAAGTAACTTGCAAGTTGTAGACCTATTGGACCTTCTTTTCCCAGCTATTTCTCACAATTTATATTTTTTATGGTCAAAGCAAGACTCACTGATCAATACATTCGCAATCTGTATAGATGGTGTGTTCCATTGTTTCTAATCCTCTCGAATTCAGAGACTGTGGGTAATCTTTTTTTTTTTTTTTTATGAACCTCGGGAGGGAAGGGGAGGTTTTAACCACTACCACAAAGGAAAAAGACAATTACAAACATATGTAACTTTTTAGACAATGAAAGTTAATCAATAATTATCCTCATCATGTATTAGTTTTATTCAAAATTTTAACAAATAATACAATATTCTGAGAAAATGAATCTCTGAAGAGTTAAGCCTAAAGAATAAAATTTGTATCCTTTGATTGAGGGATTATAAATTACTCACCTACTGGGTCTAAAGACGGATTTATTCCAGATGATGGGATGTCCGTTTGTTGAAGCTCTATCACAGTATTGGGGAGAGTCCAATTTTAGCTGATCTTTTAAAAGCTTTTTGTGAACGTTGATTCAGTCTTTGCGATGAGATACAATCATACATACATAGCAAATCCTCAAGAAGAAAAAGCCCCAATCCTTGCAATAGACATTACTCAAACTGTTGTCTGAATGATAAAGATTAAAGTACAGCAAGCCACATTCTCGTCACAAAACTATTGAATTAGAATACACAGTGAAAAATTATGAAATCTAAATTCTAATCCTAGGTCCAATTTAAAATATCTAAAGTTGAATCTAACTACATGTATCAGTTCTAGTTTTTTCAAGATTCCATTCAATTCAGGTTCTTATCTAAAGAAAAATAGATTTGATAACAGTAACGATTAAGTTAGAAGGCCATATAAAAGTAAAATTGATATATTTTTTTCTGGTCTAGGTCTAAATTATCTTCATTCTTGAGGTGTTACTGATTTTTTCCATCTAGCAGTTAATGTTGGTGAGGTGAAATCATCACCAGCATCATCATCATTAGTATACTATAATTATTATTATTATTATTATAAGCATTGTTGTTGTTATTATTATTATCATTATTATTTGTTGTTGTTGCGGTTAATACTATTACTATTGTAATTATTCTTATCAATCCATTTGATAGCAGTTGGTGTGTTTATATCCGTTATCTCTATATTTTAATTACTTTTGGAAAAAAATACACATTTTTTTAGTCTTTACTTTGCCTCTTGAAACCCTTTTAATTCAATCTTCTAAAAACCTATTTTTAGACGTCAGGTTAAAAAATTATTTTTATACGTAGGTTGTTTGATTTGTTTTTTTTTCGTTGCTTTTTTTGAGGGGGGTGAAAACTTTCAGTTCGACATGGATGATTGGATCTAGAATCTAGATCTAGATTTAATCTTAAAATGTAATAATCTAGACTAGATCTAGTATCTGAATCTTGAATGGAAACATTTGACATGATATTGATCTAGATCTAACTGCAGTAAGACTGAATGTCACTGAATTAAAATCTTAAGATGTAGCTCTAAATCTAGATTTCTTGATTCCGCTCTTGGTCACAATCTTATTAGATCTAGGGCCTATATATAGATCTACTTCAAGCTGTAGGCTATAGATTGATCTAGATCTTAGATAAATCTGCATAGATTAGATACTTTGGAATTTGAGCATCTTATGTTACAGTGTCAACTAGATCTATATTTAGAACTATTCTAAATCTAGAAATCTGTTCCGTTTATATCTCTAGAGGCTATAGATTCAATCTAGATCTAGATTAGATTAGATCTAGAATCTAGATCTAGATCTAGATTTATATGTTAGATCTACCAAGAACAGAGGGGGATAAAACTTCGATTTTACTGATTAAACATTGACTATAGTTAGGGTAGATTAGTCACAATTTAACTTATCTAGACTAGGGCCTATATTTGCGAGTGTTAAGGTCAAGCGGTTCTTGGTTTACACGTCTTCAGATCTAGATCTAGAATCTAAGCTTAATCTTCATTTTTATATCGTTCAGAGATGGCACCATGAAACGGAGAATAGATAGATCTCGATTAGATTGTAGCTGTAGATAACTAGAATCTAGATCTACCTTGTAATTCGTTCACTAATTAAAACTAAAATAAAAGACACAGACGACTGTGAGCTGGGTATCTCATCACAGGTCCTGTAGAATTGCACGATTTAAACTTTAAAGAGTATGTAAGGCGTAATATCCAAAATGTTTTTGATCAGCCAAACATTGACCTAAAAATTTTACTTTCACACGGTCGGTAGCCGGAAATTCACCGGTCAGATAAACGAATGAATAACGCATGCGCACAGAACAATCGATAGGCGTTTGCCCATTGCCCAAGGCCCTGCTGTTTTGTTGTTATTTTTTATTATGCACAATGTTGCAGATAAGATCTAACCTGGCTTGGGTGGAAACATTGCAACTGTTTAACATGTAGAAATCTAGAATCCAGATCTTCCAAAACGTAACAATTTTCTTTCTTCTTTTTCCTCCCTGTGTATGCTGACGGACTGGCTCTGTCTGTCGTGTCTGTCTCTCTTGTCTCTCTGTGTGTCTGTACGTCGCTCGGTCTCTCTCTATTAATTTATCTATCTATCTTTCTATCTATCTATCTTTCTATTTATCTATCTATATATCTATTTCCATCTCTCTCTATCGGCTTAATTAAACAGGAGTCATGCTATCCCCGCGGTGTCTCACAAAAAAGATCTCTCCCTCTCTCTCTCTCTCTCTCTCTCTCTCTCTCTCTCTCTCTCTCTCTCTCTCTCTCTCTCTCTCTCTCTCTCTCTTTCTATCTCATCCCTCTCAATTATCTACCCCTCCCTTTTCTCTCTCAGAATTCACGTCTCTCTAACTCCCCGTATCCATTTTCTATCTATCTATCTATCTATCTATCTATCTATCTATCTATCTATCTATCTATCTATCTATCTATCTATCTATCTATCTATCTATCTATCTATCTATCTATCTATCTATCTATCTATCTATCTATCTATCTATCTGCACGTCAATGGGTCTGATCCAGTGGTATATGGCTGCACGTCAATGGGTCTGATCCAGTGGAATACCCCGCCCTGACTGCACGTCAATGGGTCTGATCCAGTGGTATATACGCCTGCTGACGTCAATGGGTCTGACTCCAGGAATACCCCGCCCTGACTGCACGTTTCAAAGGCTGGGTCCAAGTACAGCCGGGGCGTCTGTTGAGGGACGAGTGGCTTGAGCTGAACAACCTTACCACTGTTGTGGTACGTATCTGGACTATTTCAGGGTTTTATTTTGTTGTTTTTTGCTGGCTTTTTGTGTGTGTTTTTTATTTTTTTTTTAGTATTTAAAAAATCAGCATATGGAATAATTTGAAGGTCTGGATGTACCAGCCTGGTATTTCTAATCATTAATGTCATGAATAAACAAGGCTAAAAGATACAAAAACAATATAAATTTGGACCCACTTGTCCATCTTTCTTCCTTTGTTTTGCTCTCTGTCTGTCCATTGGCCATCCCTTTACTCTGTCTCTCTCTCTCTCTCTCTCTCTCTCTCTCTCTCTTTCTCACTCCATATCGTTCTCTTTCTTTCTGTGTCCTATTTCCTATCTGTTCCTCCCCCTATCTCTCTCTGTCTCTCTCTCTACCCCTATCTCTCTCTCTCTCTCTCTCTCTCTCTCTCTCTTTATACTTTCTTTCCCTCTCGACTCTGTCTAGTACTCCTCTCTCTCTCTCTCTCTCTCTCTCTCTCTCTCTCTCTCTCTCTCTTTATACTTTCTTTCCCTCTCGACTCTGTCTAGTACTCCTCTCTCTCTCTCTCTCTCTCTCTCTCTCTCTCTCTCTCTCTCTCTTTATACTTTCTTTCCCTCTCGACTCTGTCTAGTACTCCTCTCTCTCTCTCTCTCTCTCTCTCTCTCTCTCTCTCTCTCTCTCTTTATACTTTCTCTCTCCAGTGGAATACCCCGCCCTGACTGCACGTCAATGGGTCTGATCCAGTGGTATATGGCTGCACGTCAATGGGTCTGATCCAGTGGAATACCCCGCCCTGACTGCACGTCAATGGGTCTGATCCAGTGGTATATGGCTGCACGTCAATGGGTCTGATCCAGTGGAATACCCCGCCCTGACTGCACGTCAATGGGTCTGATCCAGTGGTATATGGCTGCACGTCAATGGGTCTGATCCAGTGGAATACCCCGCCCTGACTGCACGTTTCCAAGGCTGGGTCCAAGTACAGCCGGGGCGTCTGTTGAGGGACGAGTGGCTTGAGCTGAACAACCTTACCACTGTTGTGGTACGTATCTGGACTATATCAGGGTTTTATTTTGTTGTTGTTGTTTTTTGCTGGCTTTTTGTGTGTGTTTTTTGTTTTGTTTTTTTTAGTATTTAAAAAATCAGCATATGGAATAATTTGAAGGTCTGGATGTACCAGCCTGGTATTTCTAATCATTAATGTCATGAATAAACAAGGCTAAAAGATACAAAAACAATATAAATTTGGACCCACTTGTCCATCTTTCTTCCTTTGTTTTGCTCTCTGTCTGTCCATTGGTCAAGCCTTTACTCTCTCTCTCTCTCTCTCTCTCTCTCTCTCTCTCTCTCTCTCTCTCTCTCTCTCTCTCTCTCCTCCTTCTCCTCCTCCCTCCCTGAATCTCTCTTCCCCCCCCCCCTTCCCTCCACCCCGACATCCATGTAGCACCGACCAATCTATGAATGACATTTTGTTCCAGCAGATAGAACATCTGGTGTAACCAATCCATCTCGAGGCGGGAAAAAAGCCGACTAAGCTTAAAGAATGCTTTATCGTTACAATGTTTACCCTGTTTACACAAACCGTCTGCGTTTTGCAGGGTCACCCTCAGCAGAGCCCTGCACCTGGACACTCGTCTCACACCTGGTGGGCGTGGCTGGCCCAGGGAAGGAGCAACAGTCACCCGACCCAACGGACTTTCCCGCCTCACACACAGCGCCCACCTGCTGAGACCCGACCCAACGTGAGACCCGACCCAACAGACTTTCCCGACCCAACAGACTTTCCCGCCTCACACACAGCGCCCACCTGCTGAGACCCGACCCAACAGACTTTCCCGCCTCACACACAGCGCCCACCTGCTGAGACCCGACCCAACAGACTTTCCCGCCTCACACACAGCGCCCACCTGCTGAGACCCGACCCAACAGACTTTCCCGCCTCACACACAGCGCCCACCTGCTGAGACCCGACCCAACAGACTTTCCCGCCTCACACACAGCGCCCACCTGCTGAGACCCGACCCAACAGACTTTCCCGCCTCACACACAGCGCCCACCTGCTGAGACCCGACCCAACGGACTTTCCCGCCTGACACACAGCGCCCACCTGCTGAGCCTGGCTCCTCCAGCCAAACTTGCTGCAGAAAGGAGAAACAGCAATGGCGCCAGCTCCCACTCCCAGGATGTCCAAAATGGACAGTTACATGTTCGTCAGGTTTTGAGTGGTTGAGAACCACCTGATCTATGCAGCTTTATGTCTAGTCAAAAATGGACAAATGTACACTCTTTTTAATTCGAAATTTCATTAATTTACACAACCGTTAATTTTAATATGCATGGACGTATAATTTAAATCTGTGTAATATGTAATAATGTTCTTCTGTTAATCGTTACGAAAACTGATCAATAAATTGGTTAACCATTGACTGCAAAGCTTCAATCTGATTTTTTAAAATGTCTTAATGGTGTTCATTTAAACTCATTTATTAACTAGATATGCCACGCATCTCTGCACGAAACAAGATGTGCACATTCACGTTTGTGGTTCATGTACCAGTGTAAATGTACCTACTAGTACTACACATGTACCTACTACACGTGTACCTAAGTACTACACATTTTCTATGAACACTGACTGTGACTGAGAGTGAGAGCGCAATTCGCCTGGAACCAGCAGATCTCCCGTGGCCAGTCCAGAACCGACCACCTGGCTAACTTCACGTTCCCTGCTTGTGCTGGGTGGGGAGACGGTGCAGCAGTCATGCTTCAAACCTAGGTCCTCTCGGCTCTAGTCAAGCGTTCTGCCAACTAAGATATCTGCGTCTGACGATGTGCCGTTTCTGACAAGCCTACCCACTTTATCCCTGCTCGGAGAATGCGAAACTCTCATGCTAGGTCATAGTGGAACGTCCCTTTATCGCAAACACGTATCATAAGTACAATGTATATATAATTTATAATTTATATAATTTATATATTCGACGACGCGGCCGCTGAGCGGAATACTCGGGTTTCGGACGGGCCCATTATGATCTATCAATTAATGCATCGGCTAGAGCGTGGCTCGAACATCTGACCTTCCGATTTGAAGCCACGCGCTTTATGCTTAGACCACGGCTCCCCAAGACGCCATCCTATTCCTAAGTTAATATTTTGGACTAATCTTCTGGCTAGGTCCTTACTCCTGCATGGAAGTGTGTACAGAGAAATGTATGGTAGATTGGTACTGTACCGCCCCTTCGCAACGTGTAGGGGTGGCTATATGTATAGATATTGTCCTACCTTGAGATATATATATATATGTGAATGAGTTCTGGTTATCTTAGCCAACTGCATCCTGGTGGTACTGTGCTTATGTCTGAACACTGGTTTAAAATTGAATACCAATACGCCACGAATGGATTTTTTTTAAAAGGTTCACTTTTGAAAGATTGAAAAAAAAAATGCTTCTTCTGAAAGATTAAAAAAAAAAATGCTGCTTCTCAAAGATAAAAAATGCTTCTTTTGAAAGATAAAAAATGCCTGTTTTTTAGAAGTTATGATTCTCCTGAAAGATTTTAAACAAAGCTTGTTTTTGGGGTGTGATTTCCTCGCTGTAACGATGCTGACCTGAAACAACAAGGGAGAGAAGCACAATGCACACGCGTTGATAGCTTTCTTGTCTGCCAATATCAGCAGCTACTCTTACTAGTGGACGGGTCCCACGACTAAATGAGTGACGTGGACAATGTGGGGGTACCACGGCTCCCGTCACAGCACTCCACACGAAACTGGTGACCAAAGCAAGTCCCTTGAGCATGGGCTTTTCTGATTACGAATCTGTTTTCAGATTTTCGCTACGATCACTGGTTACAGATGTATGTCAAGCTCAAAATACGGGCCTACTTCATTTCCGGTCAACTTTCAGGCGACCACGCACCTGTTGACGCTCGATCTAAGCGCAGCGCTTAGATCTAGCACCATGAGGAAAGGCGACAAAAGAGGCGGGCTTTTTTTAGGCTTCTACTCTGTTTACTGTAACACTTTTCATATGAAATAAATTCTCGCTGCAAAAAAGAGAAGCTTGGGCGAGATGGTGCGACATCCACTGTGTTTCCACGTTGAGGAAAGGCGACAAAAGAGGCGGGCTTTTTTTAGGCTTCTACTCTGTTTACTGTAACACTTTTCATATGAAATAAATTCTCGCTGCAAAAAAGAGAAGCTTGGGCGAGATGGTGCGACATCCACTGTGTTTCCACCTAGTCATACTAAAGCTAGTAGTTTAGGACTCTCTTTCTCTCTCTTGCTCTCCCTCTCTGTATTTCTCATTGACCTATATCTCTTTTAACAAAACCTTCCAAGGTGGGCAGAAAACATCAAAGATCTCTTCGATTGTGAAAGAAAAGCAGTCCAGGTAATGAAAAACAACTTTGCTGGGCCACCAGTTTTGAGGGATGAAGTCAGCGCAGCCACCAAAAAGTTGAAAATGGTAAAGCCACAGGCCCCGACTAAACTGCAGTCGAATTCATGGAAGCTCTGGGGTATTAGAAGATGGCGGATCTTCTTAACGAAATTCACGATACCGGTGAAGTTCCGAATGATATGACACAATCCATTCTTATCACTTTGTCCCAAAAGGCGTGAGCAATTGAATTTGAGCTTCGTCGGAAAAGCAGCCTAATGAGTCGTGTCACAAAGATATTGCTTAGAATGACTATGGTGAGAGTTACTGTTTGCTCAGTTAATGCGCCTGAGGGTTGGCGGAAAAGATTTAAGGATTATTAATTTCTTATTAATAAAATACGAAAACGCCAGTCGTCATTCATAGGACATGCTATAGTATGAGGGAAGAAAAACTCGAACAACTCATCATGACAGGAATGCTTGAAGGGAAAAGGAGCAGAGGAAGACAGAGGGAAAAGCTACTAGACAGTCTAGTTGTGTGGCTGAATGCGGCGGACGTGATGGAGGCGCTGAAGGCAACAAGGCATTGAGCAGTGTGGAAGGATATGAACGCCAATGCTATGAAGCACGGCACATGATGATTGGCTCTGCATGTGATGCAGTTACCTGCACCTGAGCAGGTTCCAGCTCGAGCCTCATCTTGGCGGAGTTCATTAGCCATTTCCCGACTGGGGATCCATCAGGGAGAAATTCTCTAACCATTTTGTAGTAGTTCATGGATTTTTCTAAATATGAAAAGAATTTTTGGATTTGTCAATTTTGCCTCTCTTATAGCTTACACCGGGGAAAGATAACTAGATAAATTTGAGGAAATGTCTATAGCAATTAATGTATTTTTGTTAGGCAAGTGGAAACTACTCTGAAATTTGGATCATTTGAAAACAGAATAATCATAACGTTGAAATTAAACCTTGTAATTGTATCCAGCTTCATAAAACAGAGAAACCAAGAAAACAGTTTTGAATTAGCATTTTTTTAATTCTTTACTTTTCAACAGCAAATGGTGCACTACTTTAAAAAAAAAAAAAAGACACTTTTTTTTCACCATTTTCTTCCATGCAAAAAAGTAAACAGGAACCAAACAATTATTACATATTCATTTCACAGAGAAAAAAAAAATCTGTAGGACCTGACAACTTGGTAGAGTGGCACAAATTGATCTAGCGTGACTATTGGTTAAAAATTAATCCCTGAAGTCGAGACACAGTTTGCCAACTTGATTAGAGATGAAATAAATAAAGGTCTAGCTTAAAACTTCACTATACTCAAGTCCACTCAAACAGGATATACAAGTATAGTTATATTATATTTATATATTTATATGTATATTATAAAATTAAGTGAAAAATATGACTGCAATATAGACATCCCCCAAACTTAACCGTCTTAAAAGTTGCAACATCCAAGTTTCTCTCACTGACATACGCCTAGCATTCCAGCTCATCCCCACATTAGTTTAGTGATGCAAGAATAATACACAATATTACATGTGGCTGTACATTTGTTGTGGACAAGATAAAGAATACTGTACAAGTTTGTAACTCTCACATTCTATCTCTCTCAGGCTGACACAGCAGCAGACAAGAGCTCACAGCCTAACAGAAGCACAGTTAGAACATCATCCAAGTGATACGGCGTAAGCTTGCATTCTCAGCTAAAGACGTGGACACACATTTGCTGCAAACGCTAGGATTGACTTTCATACAGTTTGTATTGGGCAGATAAAACCCTTACATGAACAGCCAGTCTTCCGTGATTGCGACGCAGACCAGACTCAGCTCATGAATTGTGGCAATACGACTTTCTTCTTAAGCACCCAAAATTCATTTGCATACTCTAACTGAGAACTGTGACGTGAGTGGCCTGTCCTGAAGCAGACACCACTCAAGTGCTCGTTTCCAGCCCACACAGCCCCAGCTACTGCACTGAGTAAGAGTTAAGTATCAACTACTGCAAACAACACCAACAAACTGGGAGGCTTTTTATTTACACATGCAAAACACTCCGACTCGCAGACTTGGATCAAGCGTACAGAGAATATGATCCACAAACAGTTCGTCCACACGCAGCACAAAATATAAAAATTATAGAATTAATATATATAGAAAAGAACACACATATGCTAGCCGAGTTTGTGACCTAGGGGTGTATCGCAGCAAAGACAGATCTGGGCAAATCTCTCTCTTTACCACGAGAATAGAACAGAGCAAGTTTTACTACACAAGAGTGTCAGCCAGCTGTTACGGCCATGTTAGCGGGAATAGCTTACTTGGAACCTAAGCCAACCTGGGTTCAGTTTACACTCTCTACACACTCAGACGCAGTACAACGGACGGAGTGGCCACTGCTCATCACTAACCAAGTCAAAAGGAACAGATCCTTTTATCAATAATTTATTTTTTGGCAGTAAACAATATGACTCTGTAAGTGTTGCCAAAATGTTCAGTACTTGTACTTGTGTCAAGCTTGGATGAATTTGAGAGAACTTCATGTACTAGACTACATAAATCCCAGGGCAGAGCTGCGGGAGGCTGGCAACGCATCCACAAGCTTACACACTTAATGACAATTCAATGACATGATTTAAAAATTAAGAGTTACAGCATGTGCACTTATTCAACGGTACATAAAAGTCGACACAAAACCAATCTTTTAACAGCAGGTTCAGGGCCCGCAATGGCAAGTGGTTTACGAGTTATGGATTTAGCCCATCCCACAACACTGTACTAATCAGTAGGTCACGGTAACATTGTGCATAAAGATATGCCAACTATTTCAGTCAGTCTAGTCATGTCTTATCACACCAGGCTCGTTGGGGCTGCTGGCTTCTTTTTTCATTACTTGCAGACTGCCTTGATTTGGGAAAATCGCTGGGCAGACCCTAGCCTAATTCAAAAATGCTTTACACCCACAAGTTCAGTGACATAGAACCGATAATTGAATCATTTCTATACATTTAGTTGTCATGTATTCCAATACTCAACCAACTTACAAAACTGACGTACCGACACTGTTAGTGTGCTACTGCCCAAATTGTCGTGTTCCCCCAGCTCAGATCTTCAGCACCGCTCTGGACACAAGCTAGACCTAGTCACGAGAGGCAGCAGGACCAGCTTGCGACTGCCACGCAGCGTCGCCGTGTTCAAATCTTACAGTCTCTCTAGATTACTGCAGCATTACAGGATCCTAGTGACCACAGGTTGGCACAGTGGCGAAGGACACAGTGACAACTAACATACTATGTCAGACAGTGCTCTACCAACACGGGATCCTTACAATCTCACATTGATTGTGCTATGCTTCCATCTCACCCTGTACAATTAATTTGTTGCAAATGTTCCACGATCAAGTGTATTAAGGTAAAAAACCTAGAGGGGTTCCGAACCAAGACTTCCGCAGGAGAGCTGGCTCAGTGATATCAACTCAGCAATTTTTTAACTGAACTTTTTAACTTAAACCAACATAGCATATTAATACAAAAAACATAATCCCTAGACAAAACTGTACTGAACTACTTGTCAACTTTTACAAGTTTACCGAAAATAGGCATCACTGGCTGACATCCCACACCTAGAGGATTTGATGCTTGTGTCGTAATGTAACAGATTGGGCATGGCGATTGCTTCCCCTCCATCAGATAAAGCTAGAATAGTTATTGGCAAAGCAACAAAATATGAGCAAAAGCAAATTTCTGAAGTAAATGCCGAATGTTCGCAGTAATTTTTGTGGAAAAAATTGACATTTGAACGCTTAAGATAATGAATTAAGAGTCTTTTTAATGTTGAAACGAAACGACGGAATGTCTTCTAGATTTTGTGTGCTAGAGTAACTCTAAGTTAGTACTGAGAGAACAGGTAGGTACAGAGGCTCAATCTGGTGCAATATGGGTATGACATGTCTGAAACTTAACACTGTGAGGGGGCCTTGTGATTCAACTACAAGCTGACAATGACACAAAATAGCATGAAGAAAATCATAGCTTGCCACTTGATTTCCAGACTGACATTATCGGCCGCGGAAGCATGTATGCTTCTTGTGTGTAATGGCTGTAGCGTATGATTTAAAACTGATCGATACAGACCTGCCAACTTCCCTCTGGGTTGTAGAAAACCCCGCTCCATTTCATAACAAAAAAAAAAAAGTTTTTTTTTTGGTCGAAGGAAAAAACAATAAACATTTGGGCTTCTAAAGTGGCCATAGACGCCAAACCACAAATAGATTTTTGCAGTGTTGACTTTTTTTTGTGTGAATCGTCTTACTCTTGTATGGATATTTGACTTGAGCATAATCTGAATACCAACAGCGAGCACTGCGTTTTCTAACTGATATATTCGGTATTTATCAATACTCATCGTCTATCCCATATCCGATTTTTTTAAGTGGAACCGCATAATTTCAATTTCGTTTGGTGTTTTTAAGACATTAAAAAAAAATGTTTGTTTCTTTATAACTCACTTTTTGTGGTCATTCTTATTTAACAATTTTAACCCATAGAATTCACGCCGACATTATCACGTCCACAGCTGAATTTATCCCAGATGCGAATCCAGCCACTAGATCTAAACTTGTGAATTTCTTTGCTCGAAAGGATTGAATGGTCCTGACTTTTGCTTTAAAAAAATATGGAGTTATGCTGGGCAGATGCATGTGAGAGGTTCTTCTCTGTCATAAGAAAGAATGTGACAAACCAGAGAAGCTCTCGTGGGGATGACAGCCGTGAAGGTATTCTTACACTTAAACGTACCCACAGCACCATGACCATGCAAAAAAATGTCTGTACTGAGGCCGCTGGAAGAAGAGGACCTGGGGGGGGACAAGTCTGCAGGCTTCAACTTCAGAAGCCCCTATAGCAAGTGTGTGTGTGTGTGTGTGTGTTTTGCATGTGTCTCTATTGTCTGTGCTGTTTCTATTTTTTTTTTTATACATGTGACATTATGAATGTTTGTGTGAGTAGGTTTACATAACATTCTTGGGGACTTTGTTATTGGTGATTAGATGTTTGTTTACAATTATATATTTTAGTAAATAAAGTACACTTCAAATTTAATTAAAAAAAAAAAAAAGGGTTTGTATTTACAACCGTTTCACACTATGTAAATGCATTTCGGCATTCCGTGCGGAGAAACTTTTCCCTCCGATATTTCTCATTTCCCTCATTGGTGTTCTGAAAATCCCTTTCTTGCATTTGGGACGGGTTGGCAGGTCTGTCTATAGAAAGCCATCTAGGAAAGGATCTACATTTTGTCACTAAGTGGTGAAACAGGTGTATGAAGATGGTACAATGATGCATTACTATGATAAAGATTTATTTTCTGATGTACATAAAGCAAGTCTTCTTGATTAAGCAGCACATTTAATGAGAGCCTGTTGAACCCAAAAAGTTTTCATCTTTCGGAATGCCAGATCCCTTTGGGCTCCCGCAACTAATAAAAAACCAAGACATTCAAGTCCAATGTAAAGAGTGTCTGATAAACCTCTAGAGCTGGCAGTAGAGCAGCCAGCAGTGCCGTCCTCTCTGCATCTCATCGCCGATGTGGTAAGGCCTTCACAGCCCGAGCCTCATCCACACGACAAGAAAGAGCACAGTCCTGAACTGTCTAGAGGAGCTACGAACAAAGAGAGAGCTGAGTGAGGCATGGGCTAAGGCCGCATGCCACTTGTCTAAACACTTTGGGCCACACGTCATACAAAGACTTTGGCGAGAGCATCTGCCCCTGCACTGGCGATGTACGGTTTTTGGGGATGGAAGGCAACATCGTGAATAGACTCCTCAAACTTCTTACGATGTGAGGTGATTTCCTGAACACAAGTTTTGCTGTCTAAATTCCATAACCTAATTGAACAATCATGACCTGAGGAGAAAGAGAGAGAGCGAGAGAGAAATAAGGGAAGGCATGTGAAAAGGTAAAATTCAGTGCATTTAATTTGACATCTCACAATTAGAAATTTTTTTAAATTGAATATACATGTACTTCAAAAGTCAAGCATAAATCTCTTCTAATTGTTTCTTGCACATTTTTGCTTCATTCGACGATCTACTGCTTTAATTTATTTTACCTCAACATGTTTTCTAATTGCAAACAATACTTTTATTAAACAAAAAGTCAGGTGGTTGAGTCTGAATTGGACTGATAGCTAACCTTGCAAAAACTAATAAACTTTGTACAGGATACACAACCCAATGTACGGTGCACAAATAATACTTCTGTGTATATTCCAATTAAGACCCACAGCCAGGCCACTCCAGCACCTATATCTTTTAATTCAACCTTCCATTAACTCAACATGAAAGTTCTGGTCCCTGAAATGTCGAATTACCAGGTATGCACAGTAAACACGAAATCCCCACAGTTGAAAGCCAACATAAAGCTCTGTCCATGCACAAAATGTCACACCTATAAGTAGTTGTCAAAATATCATTTCTCAAATTTCCTCTAAACTAGCAAGTTACGCAAACCATTTCCTCCAGATAGAGTTTAGTGCAGAGTGAGTTAAAGCCAGTACAATTACTTGCTCTGAATGATCTATTAAAACCTGAGCATTGTCATCAGTAGAGAAGCTGGTTTTTTAGCCATCGTGTACTTAGTCACATGAGTAAGAGTAAATAATATAAACGTCTCTCCAACAAGTGCGTAAAATGCACCATTCCCTGAGATCTAAATCTGAACATCATAAAATGCACAATGCATTTATATTGAGCATAGCCTTTTCAATCTGCAAGTGAGAGAGCCACAACCCTTCACACCTTCGAGTTGCTTCATATCTACGACTGAATTGGAACGCCATCTCCAATATTGGTGAGCTGTTTCTCTAGTGCCCTGCCAGGCTCTACAGTTGACAGAGAGAGACATAAGAGCTAGAAGCTCATTCCGAACGAGTGTGTGACCATGATTAATGTAGCAGTATAGGTACAGACAAAACACTTACTGCCTGATAGAAGATACAATCCATTGGGATCTATTGCCAAGCTTGTTACAGAGTCTAAGTGAGCTACCATTGAATGAATAATTTTGCCTGTGGAGGAAAATAAAAATTAAATAAAATAGTATACAGAATAAATGAAAATACAAAGAAATCTTTAGTCAACTTTATTATGTACCTCAAACATTACATTCCTAAAGCTGACTATGTTGGTAATGTTGCTAAGTCACAGTGCCTAAACACAATCAAAAGAATGCAACATCGAGGGACTTTGATAATGTTTTAAGAGTGGCTAAAACCAACCTCTGGGAAAGTTGCATGATTGAGAAAAGTCAAGGCTGGGATTAGATCAGGGTGGACCGCTGCAGGCGGGACATAAACTTGAAAGAGACCTACACGCTGAATCTAGATAATGTAAACAGATTACCCCCCACCCCTCTAAAACAGGAAAAAACACAACAACAAAACCACAAGATACTTCAAGGACAACTACTGTACATGGAAATCCACAAAATTCCAGTCCTGAATACTAGAAGTTGGACCTAGTGATCCACAGGTTACAGGTGATTAAGCAACGCTCTAGAAAGACTAGCAGACGTGTGGCTGTGTACCCACCAGTGTTATTATCGAAAAATCTTATGTGCCGATCTTCGTGAGCCGTGATGGAGATGGGCAGAGTAGGGTGGCTGATCACACGGTTTATCTGGTTGGAACCACTAGCATCTGCAGACATAAAGTAAAGGACGATTAAACAGCATAAATGTTATACCACTAGCATCTGCAGACATAAAGTAAACAACGATCAAACAGCATAAATTTCATACTTGAGGGGGGATTAAAATTTTATTGTTAACTGCAATAGATTTGGTATCTTTGTCTTTCATTTAGTATACCATCCTTAATTAGTTTTATCTTGATCAGATGTAATCAAACCTGATCATTTTAATGAGAAAATGCTCAAAATGTTCAAGATTTCCGAAAGTTCAGGCTCTCACTTCAATAAATCTACTGAACTAGTAAAGTTCTACTACACCTAAAGGAATAGCCTTTTTTGAGTTGTTTTAATCAGCCAAGAATATGATCCTAACTACACACAAACCTGAGTTTATTTTTGTCTCCAGCATGAGGACATGGGCTCCTGTCTCCATGTCAAAGATGTAAGTATTTGACGACGTGTAGCTGGCAACCATTTGGTTGGGATCACAACGCACAAAATCCACTGAGGTTGGGACGCCTTCCTCTGCAAGTGTCACAGAAATTTAACAAAATTTAAAAACAACCCACAGCAACACAACTTTGGGCAGACTTCTCGTAAAACTTAAACTGTCCAAACAATTTACAAGCCCTAAGTCCTCTGTAGAGCTATGTTTGTGAAATAGATATCTTAGCATTGTGCTAAACAGCCTTTAGAGTACAAGAGCCCACTCACAGTATACATGTAAATGGATGGATGGAAAGTGAGGCTGACGAGAGCTGTTCCTTACCGGTGTAGACAAGCCATTGATTGATTGATTATTTGGTATACCCAGTCCACCGTAATAGGCGATCTCAGGGTCTCTAATCTAGCAAGGCGTTTTTCCTTCTATTTCTCATCCCTCTATTTCTTATCCTTCCTTACTTATTCAACCAGCTGTGAGTCATCGTATAAGATAAAAATATAGTTTAAAAAGTGTGTGTAAAATAAGTATATATATACAACAGGTTAAAAACAGACTGTACATTGCTTCAGATTTTGTTTAATATTTCAATTTCCTTGAGATAACAAAGTATCTTCTTGGGATCTATTTCTCTGAACAGTTGTCCCATGTCATTTGCGACATAGTGTTTTTTCCTGATATCAGCAAAATCTGCGCATTCAATTAAAATATGCCGGACAGTGTAAGGGCTGTCACAAGCATAGCAAAAAGGAGCATCCTCATTTTTTAATAAATAGACATGTGTGAGCCAAGTATGGCCGATGCGTAATCTGCTCATAACTGTTTCGTGTTTCCTATTTGGATTTGTTCTGTTAGGAAGGTTTTCCTTTAGGTTCGGCAGAAAACGGTGTAATTTGTTATCTACCTGTGTGTTCCAATGTTTTTGCCATAGGTTATTGATATAGTTATTGATAGTGGGTTTTATGTCTGCCCAGTCTAGACGGTGCTCCTTAGTTTCACGTCTAGAAAGGGCATCCTTGGCATGTTGGTCAACAGTTTCATTCCCCTTAATGCCCACATGGGCAGGGGTCCATATGAAAGTTATCGATACTCTTTGTGGAAGGGTTCGAATAATGTTAAAAATTCTTCTTACATTCTTGTTCTTGAAATGTCTATTCTCCAGCGCCTGCAAAGCAGATAGGCTATCTACAAAAACAGCAAAATGTCGTTTCCTTCTTGACAGTTTGCTTTTTACCATTTTCATGGCCATTAAAATTGCTTCCAGCTCGGCACTATAGACAGATGAATAGTCTCTAAGGCGTGCCGAGACAGAATCTCCAGGGTCGTCCGGCAGAAAAAAGGCTGCTGCCACTTTGTGGTCTTGTTTAGAACCATCAGTATAGATCTCGTAGTACTCGTTGTATTGTTCTTTAAGGTTTAGAAATTCTTTTTGTAAGACAAGTGCGTTGGTGTTTCCTTTCTATCTAATTTGATGAGAGGTTCTTTAAAAATCCGTTGACGGTGAAAATGAACACATGTCGTTTTTAGAATAGAAAATTTAAAGCCGTTATTTGAAACCCATTTGTGGACCTTATTTATGCATAGTTGCATGGTTCTCTCTAGGTGCTGTAGATGTTTGCCCTCTATGTACAAGGCAAAGTCATCCACAAATAGAGATGCATTAGCATTGCTTGAGACAGATTTCATGATGTTATTGATTTTTAAGTTAAAAAGAATAGGTGACAGAATACTTCCTTGTGGTACGCCGTTTTCTTGTCTATAGGAATCTGAATATTGAGATCCAGATCTGACTCTAAAATGTCGGTCTGATAAAAAGTTCTGAATGAAAATGGGTAGTTTACCTCGGAATTCGAGCTCATGGAGGTCGGTTAAGATTCCGTGTTTCCAAGTAGTATCATAAGCTTTTTCAAGGTCGAAGAAGACTGCCAGGACCTGTTTTTTCCTAACAAGTGCTTCTCTAACAAAAGTTTCAAATCTAACAAGGTGGTCCAGAGTGCTGTGATCTTCTCTGAAACCACATTGATACTTTGAGATTAGACCCTGGGTCTCTAGTACCCAAACAAGTCTAGAGTTGACCATTCTCTCAAGGGTCTTACAGAGGCAGCTAGTGAGGGCTATTGGTCGATAACTTTTTGGGTCTGAAGTGTCTTTGTTTGGTTTTGGGATGGGGATAATTGTTGCCTCTTTCCAAGATGGTGGGATAATTCCAGTTTCCCAGATAGAGTTAAATATGTTTAAAAGTACTTCTAAGCAGGTATCTGGAAGGTGGGTGAGGAATTGGTATGAGATACCGTCTGGTCCTGCAGATGACTGGTTGGACCGTTTTAGGGAGTCTCTTAGCTCAAGAATTGTAAATGGCTGGTTATATGTTTCATTGTTGTCAGAAGAGAAGTTAATGTTATTTTTTTCTTTGGACTGTTTAATTTTTTGAAATTTGGCCGAGTAATTTTCTGTAGAGGAGGTCTTTGAAAAGGTTTCTGCTAGGATGTTTACACTTTCTTTAGGATCTGTTATTATTAAGTTATTTTTTTTTAGGTGAGTGTTTGGTAGAATTTCTTTACCTTTTATTTTTCTAATTTTGTTCCAGACTGTCTTAGTTGATGTATTTATGTTAAAAGTTGAAACATAAGATTTCCATGTGGATTTTTTGGACTGTTTTATAATACGCTTGCATTTCGCTTTTGTACGTTTAAAGTTAATCAAATTCTCGGGTATGGGGTTATTAAAATACTTTCTTTGTGCTTTCTTTCTATCATAGATATCTTAGCATTGTGCTAAACAGCCTTTAGAGTACAAGAGCCCACTCACAGTATACATGTAAATGGATGGATGGAAAGTGAGGCTGACGAGAGCTGTTCCTTACCGGTGTCCACCGTGAAGGTGTTCAGCAGCGGAGACTTGACCCCGGGGCTCCACAGCCGCACGGTCCCGTCGCCCGAGCAGGACAACAGTTGGTTCTTGGTGCTGTGGATGGAGAGCCCCCACACCGCGTCTGTGTGAGCCTCCAGCGTGCCAGACAGCACAGTCGGGTCTGACGGGGAAACAATCACACAATTCACAATGATACAAAACAGCTAACACACATAGTACTTTTCAGCTTAATTGGGTAGCTCTGCCGATGTCCTATTATGAAGTTTAATCAAGCCTTAATTAACCCTTACAGCTGTTCATTGAACGCGAGGTTATAGTTTTTTCATTCTATTTTTTCACGTCTACCCGGAAATTGTTTGCATTGCTGAAGAAGCATTTATTGCTTTCTTGTATATCTGTTGCTGTAGAAAATGCAGTGTCCATAAATCAACCCAGGACCTGTTACAGAACAAACATACTCAATTTGATAAAAATCAAGTCCTCTGTCAGCCCCAAACAAATTGTCTGAATTTTTGTGTACCCATCACCATGCCCAATCTTGATTTAATTTCAACTTTAAAAGACAATTTAAAAAAAAACCTTGAGCAGTTAAGTGTAAATTTCAAAGTTAAATAACAGAGATTTGTTTTGTCATAATAAAGCTCTTGAAAAGTGAACAAGGATCTGTTTGAAACTTATGCTAATACCCTTAAGTTTAGAACTTTTATTTGTATGAATATGTTTTACTATCTCATTCCAATTCAAATTTAACAGGAACTATTTGCAAGATATTCAGATGATTTACATAAAAGATGTATTTCCTAACTTTTAACAGATGCAATAAATCTGAAGGTATCATATGTCATATTGTAGGGGGAAAAGAGACTAAAAGAGGAGGAGGAGGAGGAGGAGGAGGAGAGAGAGAGAGAGAGAGAGAGAGAGAGAGAGAGAGAGAGAGAGAGAAAGAGAGAGAGAGACAGACAGAGAGATCTAGATCTAGATCTCAGTTTTTGCATCTAGGTAGATCAGAAATAAATTTCTTTTCAAGCTTGAATTGAAAAACAAAAGAGCCTAATATTTTGTTAAAGTTAAAATATTACCAGTTTTTAGTTAATCAACTCAAATAGGATCTAACAACAGAAATTGAGTGTAAAATAAGATGCCATCGCACATGGTGTCTCATAAGTTCAGTGCGCAGGGATTTCACGGCACATGATTGGCTATTTTGAGTCGAGCCAAGTTAGATCTAGGACATGATTGGTATGTCACCCATACGGCAGGATTAATTTTACAAAACTTCGTCAAATTGATGTTCAGAGTATAATAAAAAAGAAAGCCAAACATGACGAAAGAGATCAACGATAATTAATATATTCAAGAGGCGGTTTACAAAATTGCAATCAAAGTGAACAATCGATAAGGACTTAAATGTTTGTTTTCGAGTAACACCACGAGAAAAAGAAAGTTCAAACAAAAGATTATCGTACTGCGCATGCTCAATTTAAATTAGAAATAGATGCATTTTTTGGTTTTCTGACAGTGAAGAGTTTTGAGCGTAGCGGATATTCCAAATGAGCTAACAGTAATTTTCCGACAATACTGTCGAAACCGTATCGACTGTCGGCGCTTCAATGCTAGGTGCTGATAAGAGTGGCAGGTGGCTGACAACCTGATAATATGACGTCACTCGAGTTTTGGCGATAAATTTAACCGACCAGCCGTGATTGTTGGAAATCCGACAATGGTCAGAACACATGCAAGTCCAAAATTCCCCTCCAAGAAAGCAATTCATACATATTGTTACAGAACCAAAACGGTTTTTCTTACTTAGTAGATTCACCTTTTGTGACAAAAGCAGACCTGTGATTTATTACAAAGGTTAACCCTAGGAAAAACTCACCAAACGAATCGTAGGGGTCTATGTCTGACTTGGGGATGTTCCAGCACCGGATGGTCGTGTCCATGCCCCCGCTGTAGCACTGCTCGCCAGACGGACTCATGGCCAGGCTGAGCACGGGACCAACGTGAGCGCGGAACGTGTACACTGGCTCCACATCCAGCGATGCAGCTCTGAGAAAAACAAACAACATTGTCATTGTTAGACAGGTTCAAGAAACAAGCTTTACCTTTCCTTACAAAGAGCAAAGAAACACAATAATTTATAGTTTGTAAAGCAAAATCTGGTCAGAAACACTGTTATAAAATATGATGTCTTTAGTGCATATAGACTCAGCCTTCTGTATAATGTGATTGGCCAAGTTCCGGCAATCACATGTTACAAATCCGTCAACATATAGGATCTTCCTTGTGACCCATTATCTCGATAGCACACATTGGTGCACTGAAAAAATATGAATCTAGATTTGATCTAGTTTTGTGTCAGTGTTCAATATCAAATGTAATGGTCATTTGGATACAGTGTAGCTCTCAAAGACAGAATTCGCCTTAGTAGAACTAGGTTTCTGTATCAATATGAGTATGCTAGTCTGAATTAGATCTGCATTCATTTTCTTGGTTGCAAAAGCACACAGGCGCATGTTTCACAAAAGAATGTTAGACAATAGACACAAACAACTACATCAAAATAGATTTTTTTTTTTATGTTTTAAACTTTGAGAACAATCAGAATGATAAGTTGGAAATAACGTCCAGCTCAGAGGACTTTATGTGAAGATTGAAAGATCGGTATTACTCAGACGAATAAAAGAACTAAAATTATTTCGTTTTCTCCCTGCGAAAGATTCGTGTACGCGAAGGATTTTAAAATAAGGGCAAGGACAAGGAGTGTTCAGATGGTAGTAACCACACAAATAAACGATTAACTAAATCTACGTCACTTGCTTGTAAACGCATATTGAGATCATGATAACGCAAATCAGAATCATTACTTGCTTGGAAATGACTGCCAGTGTCAATGACTGGAACTGAAAGTCGACATAGAGAGTTCGGTATGATATATTAAAAGAGTTACAATCCAAAACAGATTTCAGCAGAACAACAAAGGCGAAGTGACAAAACTAATCTTTGTAGAGAAGATCTTGTGTGTGGTTATGACTTACTTCTTGGCTGGGACTGTTTTTTGCAGATTCCATAACTTGAGTGTGTGGTCTTCTGAAGCCGTCAACAGCACGGGCTCCACAGGGTGAAACGCAAGCGCTCGAACACCGTCAAAGTGGCTGCAGATTGGCACAGAAAGGGGATCAAAAGTTTATTTCAAATAAAATCATGAAAGGGATGGAGAGGAAAACAAGCAAAAGAAAAAATATTTTTTTTTGTTTTCAATGACAGTGAGGACGCATGCTAAGCTAAATTTCTACCGCTAGTCTTCTATACATGTAACAGCAAAATTTGGTAAATTCTTTTTGTCACTTGAAACTGTGGTGAAACTTTATACTGAAGGGTCTATGCTGAGAAATAACAATATATATTTATACGGAAAGACAAGTAGATTATATCTCTTTATTTTCAAAACAGCAGTATTACGGTAACAATACCTTCGCAAAGTATATTTGGCACTCCAGGTTTTTCTGTACCCTTCTTTTGGCGTTGATATCTGCTGAGAGACAAAAGTCATTCGAGATATCAGATCATGCAGATGTAAAAATGACTATAAAAACTATGCAGGGATCACAGCGAAAAAATTGTCCAACCCCTGAACTTTTCCATATAACTAGAATGGATTTAGCTAATCAAACGATCGTCCTTGTAAACCCAAACCAATGGTCTAATGAGCATATTTTTAAACAGTAAACAGAAATAATAAAGTCTGCAAAGAAACTCTTTATTTAATCCACCTTTTCATTTCAGTTATCCTGTTTTATCTCAATGTTGACTTATACAATATCAAGGTAGTTAGACCTTTAGACCTGGAACTCCAGAATTAAGTGACAGGTCCGATTCCATTCGAATATAGCCTTTAATTACTCCATAGATATCAGACACTTAATTTGTGTACACCTTTTTTATTATGACAAAAAGAATGGAATTTGCACACTTTTATAACTTAGCAGTTGAGAGGTATACCGTTAAAAAATGCAGAGCTAGATTAGCTATAAAAATAGAATTATTCAATGATCATCATGCAGAAAGGCTGAAAGAAAATTTTTTATTGAAGCCCCGCACGCATCCCCCAAAGAAGCACTAGTGGGTGGTCCTATTTTATTTTTTCAAGCAGCAGACAACATATTCAAAAAAACAAACAATTCAGACCTTTCAAAATGTTTTCTTCTTGGGGGGGGAATTGCATCTAACGTATGTAAAACATTAATATTAGTAGCCCTGTAGACTATTTTGCAAGACTAAAAAGTCATGACATCGCAGAAGGATGGTAAGGTGTCATCAAGAGTATGAGAGACAACAGATGTAATTTTGTACTAGTAGCCTAAACTAAACAGATCCACGAACACTCGAGAATCTAGGCCTATGTGTATTTTTATGAGTACCTAAGGGTTGATCTCTCAAGCCTTGCAGACTATAAATGTCTAAATAGAAAATTGAAATGACGACCATCTACGTCCAGAAATACAGTCTATATCTTATTATCTAGAACAGATCTGATGCCCACTAAATTTTGGACTTCAAAGAGAAGTTTACACACAACCCGCCATCAGTTGATTGTGGATGAAAATTATTGTTTTCCCTTCATCAAAAATTCAAGCTCATCGGGTTCAACATTTCTATGATTTGGTCTTGAAACTCACAAGTGTCAAAAACCATTCAATTGAGATAATCATGCCATCTATTCTCGTTATTTGAGTAGGAAACGGCAGATCGGATTGTTTAGAGGTATTATCTTGAATTGATAGCGGGCGGCAAATCGGGTATTTCCGTATAATCTAGCTCGAAACTGTACAGAAATTACCATGAAGTATCTTTTATATTCTTATTACCCAATTTTCAGCCCTCACGATATCTGAAGTTTGCTTGTTGGGTTTTTTTCTTCCTCCGTGGTTCCTCATGTGTCAAACAGGTAGGGATAAAAAAAGCAATTTCCTGTCCCTGAATTTTAACATTATTGTTTAAAATTACTATCGCGGATGCACTAGAAAAGCTTGGTACTAGATCTAGAAGATGTGTTACAATGCATATACATCCAAGGGGAGCGGATAAAATTGAAAGCGACCGATCTTCAACATACTGCCAGTTGTTGGAGTAAGTGACGCTTTTAGATGCATGTATTCGCATTATCGCATCGTTATAACAGACACAAGTCCGATCAGTTGACACTGTAGAGCTATTACCGATAAAGCAATTAATTCGCTAACGGGTCAGATCGGATGACTTTGTGTTTTCAATTCGATACTGCTCCAAGGCGAAATTCCACGATTTGCAGACTTTGAAGAAAAGGAGGAAAAGGAGAAATAATGAGGAAAATGCAGAAAAAGTGGCGGCAATGGCCAAAATCATGGATTTCCACCACCAATACATCTAAGGGGAGCGGATCAAAATGAAAGCAATCTATTTTTGACATACTGACAGTCGTAGGAGTAATTCAGATACATGTATTCGCATTGTCGCATTGACTTAACAGACATAGGTCTGATCGACTAACACTGTACAGCTATGATCGATAGTGCTCGAACGTAAAATTCCGCTATCTAAGTTGTGATACAGTTACACATTCTCTTGCACATGGGCCCATCATGTAATACTATATTATCGTTACTGTTCATAGAAAACCTCCACGATTTGAGTCATCTTCCGATAAAGCATTTATTTCGCCTATGGATCAAATCAGATGACATCGTGTTTTCAATTCGATACCGTTCAAGGCGAAAGTCCGCAATTTGCACTAACGATACTTAACAAACTTTTCAAAGAAATGCGTATCGATTAAACATTAATATCCCCTCCAATTTTCTAATGCGCATTTCTTTTCTCACTCCATTTTAAACATGTATTTAACCCTAGAAGTGTCGCTAGTATTCAGTGTGTGGTGTTGGGCTATATTTGGTGATTTATGTAGGGATCATAAAATGGACTGGGAGGTAGCAAAATTTCTTATAAACCTTAAAGCCTATACATTTTTGAAAGCTGAAAGGGTGTAGAAAATTTGAAGAGGTTTTCGATACCATACAAGTGTTTTGTGACTTTGTTCCTGGTCTTAAAAGGCTACGGTCAGGTTTCAAGCCTACAAAACATCCACTTTGTCATCAAATAACTTGAAACCAACATGTTTTGCTCCAAATAATAAGAATATAAGTTGTAGACAATTTTTTGGCTTTCAGAATGTGTATAGGTTGCCAACACAATAGAATGACATGTCAAAGGCATGCACAGGTAGATTGGATACTTAGCTGGCATAGTTATTCAGGTCTCTTCATCAACTAGATTTACATCTCCGTTTCTATCTACTTCTAACTCAACTGCTCTTGGCACTGACTCACTAGATCTAGATCTAGATTACTAGAACTAGATCTAACTCCTCGCCTTCACTGTCACTACTAGACTACTACTATCATCACTAACAAAATCAAAAACAAATCATCATCCCTCTCACCATCCAAGACTTCTAAAACTTGTTCTCGAGTAAGTAATTTCCTTCCTGGTGGACCTGCTCCTTTGTCAGATGTTAGAGATTGTGGCTTTAAAGAGAAAATCGAGTGTCGACAAGTAAACAAAATATGAGCTGTAAACAGCTGTTATCTCCATTTAAGACAACACTGGAAGGATGTGGAACTCTTCTTTATTCGATTTATTTGGCGGTGTACAGAAGCTTTAGCCCTTTTACGGACGATTATATCAGCCGTAACACTACACAAGCGACTTTACGGCCGATTAAATCGGCATTCTCTCTCATCTTAGACACGGTTGGGACCTCCATGAGAACAAATACACACATTACACATGTACAGAGATGTCCAAGTGTGTAAACTACTGGAGTGAAATCCATGAAAACAAAGTCAAACGTACAGAGAGCGCAGACTGATACTCACATCATAGTTGACTGGGTCGGCCTCATTGTTGACGGTAAGTCCCGCCAGCTCCCCCAGGACCAGCCCCCCGTCCAGATTCTCGTCGTCGTCCTGAAGCCCCATCATCGGCTTGCGGGCGTAGCTGATCTGGCCACCTGCCGGGATATCTGCACAGGGGAAAGGGGAGGCACCCGTCACTAGAGCCGTTTACCATATAGCTTCAGCCATGTCTCAAAAACCTTCTTCTACATGTCTTAGTCTACCACATGCAGGACTTTTCCAGACCTTAGCTTTAACCGAACATGTACTTATCCATCTTAGTAACTATAAAAGTAGCTTAAATACAATTCTGTAAGTGACAGAAAATGGTTATTAGTGCAGAGGAAAAAAAAAGAAAAGGTAAAAAGAAGGAAAAAAATAGAAGCACATAAAGCAAAGTTGGCATGCAATTACGACAATAATGACTTTGCCACATGTCAGAAAAACATAGACTGGCAAACATTTATGAGTCTTTTTAATTAGAAGGACTATGTCACCCTAATTCAATCGGCTCTGTCTGATCTCTTACTTCACAAAAAAATATTTCCTATTGATAGTTTTCAAGTTACGGATGAGTTTAATTTTATAATGAAATATACAAAAGAAAGACAGGATAATTCAATGCACAATTGACATTTTTTACCTTTTAGATTTGAATTCACATAGTGTTAAAATTGGCTAACTATTGGTATGAAATATTGGACTGAGATGAACTAAGAAAAAAAAAAAGGACAAGTTTGATTCAATTTGATTTAGGATTAGCCATAGCTGCAGGAAAAGAACAGGTTCATGAGTTTCCCTCTAGTGGATTTGGACAAACTGCACGGCACCAAGATGGTGGTGGATCCGTCTAAATGTTTTCCCAATGATGTCACCCCAGTGACATGCCAACACAGCCGATAGTTATTCATCATGATATCACCATTTTATACTAAAAACGTCACTCAGGGCCACGAGGTGCAGGTAACTCTCGGCGTACCGTCTTCCCTGGTCTCCCCTGGCGAGGTGGGAGGCTGCGAGTCCACCTCTCCGTCGTCTTCGCCCCCTAGGCTGGCCAGCATGGCCTGAAGAGCGTGGCGCGTGGGTCCTGCACGGGACACACAACACACAGTCAGGGCAAACATGGACCCACCCAACCTTGCTCATGGAGCACTTAGCTCACATCAACATTAGCTTTACAGGCCAGTACGGCAGTAGATGTAACATTCTTTAAAACAGAGCAAGCCATGAGCAAGATTCATACAACATCAAACAAAAAAACAAACATGCAAAACTAAAAGCAAAAACAAATCATAACTTCAACTAAATCTATAATCATTTTATCAGCTCATGCACAGACAATTATCTATTTAATTTCATTAACAAATATGTTTAGTAATTATTTTTTGAAACTTCCAGTTACATTACAAGTGACAATACACTTGACTTTGGTAGATTCCTTACATCTTGGTTATATTTTAATATTTCCATTGACTCACTAAATACCAAACATTTTAATTTTTTTGTCGATTCTTAAAAATTAATTTAGTTAATAATAAGACCTTCGCTTTGTTTGGTGTTTTAACAATATTAATATTATAAGATTTATGATGAAAAAATATCTCATTATTTTTTTCTTAATTGTATCTACTTCAAGTTAAAGTTTCCAAACTCATAAACCTTAACACAAACATCTTACAGATACTCAAGTAAATTCTTCATTCATTTCCACAAATGTTTTAGATTAACTTCTCAACTTTCCCTCCAGCAAAGTTCTAGGAATTTCAGCTTTTAAAAACTGTTACTCTTCTGGTAAATCCCTAAAGCACAGTGGGCTTAGTCCTGGAGATACTGCCATGGTCAGTATTGAGAGAGTCTGTAACTTTGTAAGACTCGTCTTTCCTAACATGCACATGCCAATGCAACACTTTAAAAAGCAAAAGGAAAGTCAGGCTAAACAAAAATAGAACAAAATATGGAACATTCCAAACACATAACCACCATCACATTGTAATGCCTGTGCACTCTTTCCGCTAGTGAGAAATTGACCATGTTTGGTTTCTCTATGTAAAACTTAAGAAGGATTCTCATAATACTAAAAATGAAATAAATACAACGCTTTCTTAGTTCCCACAGTTCTTTTTGAAAAGCCAAAGTTTGCAAATCCACTCTTAGGTTTGAGATATAATGAAGACACATTTTCACCTTCCTCGAGAATAAAACCCACTCAAAATGAGTGCACAGGCACAACAATATTTCAACTATGGCATTACCTCACAGTCTCTTCTCTCCCTCCTCTGTACTCTCTCTCAAGTGCACAATCAGGAGGGGCAGGAAGAAAACAAAACTAAACAGGAAATAACAGAAAATTTGTGTACAAATTTACAACACTTACTATTTTTCTTTCCCTTCCTCTCCTTCTTATACTGCTCTTTGAGTTCCGAAATATGGCGCTGATCAACTAGCCACTCCTCGTCCTCACCGGAGGAAGGTTCAAGCTTTTCTGTATGATACCATTTATAGTGATGTGAGCCGCAAACAGAGGAAGAGAGGGGCAAAAGACAGAGAGAGATGAGAGAAGCAAGAACTGATAACTGACATATAATTACATGAGGACAAACAAAACTCCACAATATAATAACTAATGAAAACTGTCAAGACACCGTCTCACAGATGATCTGAATTATGTTTTGTTGAAAACTTTGCTCTAAAGTTCACAAATGCAAACAGTATAGCCCGTACCCCTCTAACCATAAAAAAAAAAATCAGTGGAAACAAATTTGATGAATTTAAGTTCTTGGCATTGCAACTTTTGCTACCTTTTCTTTTTCCTTTGAAGTCTAGAATTTTTCTCCTCTCCATAGATAAATCTCAATCAAATAGGAATACCACTTTCCCCATTTATCTCACGCTCTTTAGACCATTGGGAAAATGAACTTTTTTTTGTCCCTTCCCTTACCAAAGAGAAGCTATCAAATTCCCATTTCAAGCTTAATGTAACAGGATTTTTGTAGGTTTTCTTTTTTGTTTTATTTTATTATTTTTTCTAATATGTAAGAACCTTTAGAACTTATAAAAAAAAAAAAAAAAGGCATTTTTTAGCAGAAGGAAGGCAAAGTACAAATGTGATGTTTCCTTGGTTCACATTTGGATTCAGGGAATATTTCCTTACACAGGGTCTAGAACTAAAGCCTTAATCCCCCTGCTCCGCTGCAGCCAAAGGCTTTATATGACAAGAGCTAAGGCCCCTTCAGCTGGCTATTTATCTCTTGTTGAGTGACAGTTGAGAGAAACAAAAGAAAACAAACTAAAAAAAAAAAAATCCAAGAGGTTAATGATGGAAAATTAGCACACTGAGAAAGGAAAAGCATGGAAACAAAATGTTCACCACAGGTGAAAATCGAAGAATGTGCATTGTGACTGAACTATATGCTACATGTGGTTACAAAATTAAAAATCAATCAAACAAGAGTTGTAGGAGTGATGCTGGGAAGCCTCTGGGATGTGTCTGTGTACAATTACATCGTATTCAAACTTGAACACATGAAAAATCTTACAGGAAGGAAAATGTTATTCTAATAAATATTACATGACAAAAAGAAAGGTTAATCACAAAAATTAACAATGCGCCCCAGATTTGTTATATCTAACAACAACAACAAAACATTTTGAGGAAAATAGGAGAACAAATATGGACCATGAAAGAATAAAAATGTAGAAATGTAGCAGCACAGTTGGAACAAATATTTCTTTACAAAAAAAAAAAAGTGCAAACCAATAATATGAAGGAGACCACTTTATAAGTAAAACTTAAAAAGGAGTCTTTGATGGGCTGTAAGTGGAGAAACACAGGCCAGTGATGCCAACTGGATCTTTTTTTTTATACACTGAACTTTTTCACGGACCTTTACAGCGGCGTACTGGGTTAAGGATCTCAAAACACACTCCCAATTAATGTCAGTAGTATATTGAAGTAAAATAGGAATGATGTACTTCTTAATCAAATTAAGTTTATTTGTACACTTTATTTTTATTGAATTGAGAGGAATGTATATATTAAAGAGCACTGACCGATGTGATATTTGTTATTTCTTCTTAGCATGGTTATGCCTCCGTTGGAACCATAGTTCATAAGTTGACTCTAGTTTTACATCATGTGATGCAGTAAGCCAACCTAGCTTAACCTACGGTCGTAATATGATTTAAAAAACGCCATTTATGTCTTCCTTGTCCAACCAATGCTGATTTTCACTCTTGTATCAATTTCTTCAATGTCCAGTGGACCAACACGATCAACAAATTCCTTCCTTCACGGACCTAACTTTATTTCTAGATTCTAGTTCTAATCAATAAATCATGAAAGTCTAATCTAGGTATACATGAAGTCCTTAGATCTAGATATTCCTCCTACTGCCCTAGTTAATACTAAATCCACGTATGTATGCAGTGGCACTTTGAATAACACAAAATAAATCCAACTGAAGTATTTGATCAGGATTAGTTTTCCAATAAATCTGATTTTTCGAACCTAGTCTCCCGGATGTTGTTACTTTATTTGTAAAAAATGTGATAGTACTTTTTCCGGTTTGCTTATTCCGTTAAATTTTTTTTTCCTGTTACCGCCAGTCAATGCACACCTGCACGAATGTTAACGGAGAACTTAAACGGACCTTGACGGAACTCGGACCAGCGATTTTTTGTTACCCGATTTTGCCGGCCTGTTTTTTTTTAACGGAATTCAGTAAATCTACAGAAAATTGGCATCACTGCACAGGAGGCACATGTCATTTGAATCCTTTCCTGCTGTTAAGTGGTTTACTTAAGCGTGTTAGTTGATAGACGACAAGCTGTGCCTCACAGAACAGACTCTACACACACAGACTACATTTTGGCACAGGTGAGAGGCTAGTTCAATGCACAAGTAGTATATCACAATGTTTAATACACACACACACTAATGTCACACAAATAGAGCCCAGCATCATGGTTTACACCAGTTATATTATGTAACGATACAATTACGTACATATCTGGATCCATTACAGAGAAAGACAAAGGAGAACTTGCCAAAGAAGGCTTCACCTTTCCCCCATAGATCAATAGTAAAAAAAAAAAAGCCAAAGTCTTACAAACCAAGAACAAAATGGCTATGAGTAGAGCTTTTTATTGTTTGGAACAAGATTATGGTGATGGGATGGACAACACTGATACAGAAGTGGAGTAAAGGAGTCTGAAAGAGAAAGAGGCACAAGGCAGGTCACACATGCTCAGAACTTTGACACGTTGACAAGACTCCAGCAACAAGTGTGCAACACAATTTATTGGCAAGATGTGCCACACGAGAAAACTCTAGCAGCACTTACCTGACGATCCGCCCATTTCAGATTCAAGGAAATGAAACTCGGCGAGTGCTTCCTCAGTGTCAGCGTCGGTTTCATCCAATCCTGTCATGCCTTCATTGTCACCCTGTCAGAGGAAAAAACTTTTATAGAGCATTGCAATTTACATAATACCTCTACATAGACCTGCATGAACTTTTTGCAAAGACAACTTTTAAACCTTAGTTAAGTGAAAACTTTAAAGTTAGCTTATAGAAAATTGTTTTGTCATGTTAATTAACCCCTGCGGCACTTTGAAGGCCACCCGACAGCCAGATGGCGGGTTACTGGGTGTGAAAAAATGGGCTGTGGCATGACTCTTCACCTGTTTGACTGAAAGGTTTATACGTCTAGAACCCTTGTCGTCCCAATCGAAAGTTCTACAATGCAGAAAAGGAAATATTAGCAGAGGGTCGAAACGTTTGACGTCCTACTTGTCAATCCAGAGCACTAATGCTAGAGATATCTGGCGCCCTATATTGCTAAAAATGCCATCTTCAAATAAATGTTATGTCCCATAGGTTTCCTACAGAGATGGGCAGAAAAAGGACGCTGGTTGGAAAAAAAGCGACAACACCAAAGATTTGAACCTTGGACCTCCTGCTCCTCAGTTCCAAGCACTGGAGACAGCTATCTTTACGCCCCTACTAAGCCAACCCTAATAATATTTGAATTTAACTAGATCTACATCCCACAAATTTGTAGAAAAAAAGGTCACCTGCGGAGTATGGCACCGTCCACTTGAGAACGCAGGCCATGCAAGGAGTTAATGATCTAAGATTATCAAGTGAAGCATCGGCAGTTACAGCATGTGTCGGCCTACTTATTAAATAAAAAAGTTTATTTTTATTCTAAATCTGATCTATTTTCATTAATCAGAATTTCAGTAAAATTTGAACTGTGGTTAACTACAGTGCCAATACTGATAAAACAGTAGTATCCAAATTTAACAAACAATGAAAAGATACAGCATTATTAAACAGTGTTCTATGCTTTACATTTCCGTAATCGCAAAACTCCACTTAATTTATTGCTCGCATTTTATATACAATCAGGCCTGCCTATTTGAAAAGGCCCCATGATTTAGGTACCCGAACAGCAAAAATAGACATTTTGCAGGAAAAATAGCATGGGTGCAAGCAGGCAGAGTCAGTTTGGCCTGCAAGCAGAGGTCTGAACTCAACATTGGCCTGCAGATGTACCCGTAACAAGGTTTTCCACCACCGCATTGTAGACATTGAAACTAAGATTTTGCTCATAAATACCTTACTTTTTAAAACCATTCTTCGTGTAAAATTTAATACTAAAACTAAAACGTAATTCAACGTGTCTGGACAACATGTATAACATAATTATCTAGATAGCGTAGACGAGTGCACTCGTAAAAACCTAAAACTTATCCAAGACGTAGTGTACTCAAAGTCATCTGAACTATGCCGGTTGTTCGTATAATGCTAAAAGTATAGTATAGTATATAGATCTACTAGAACCAAATTTCTGGTATGAATTAGATCTACATAACTTCAGGCATGTAGACCTCTAAAAGAACACTAGAGTCGTAGAGCACATGATTCATGTCATAGTGGACAATGTCAAGCACATATAAGAACAACAAGTTTCATTAGTTGAAAATGATGACAGGAGCCGAGGGCTGAATGGAAAGATTGGGAGATCGACATCGTTCGGACAAATAAACGACAAATTAGATCTAATTTAGAGCCTTTGTTTGTAAAAGTACATTTGTGCACGGGATTCACAAAAAACTAACAAGGGTTGAGTGCTAAGATGGATAGATCGATCTTCGGACGAATAAACGATCAACTAGATCTACGCCCCTTGTTTGTAATTGTAAACGCACATAGGAACACATGATAGCAGAAAGACCTATTCCATGGTCAACACAAAGTAGACTAAGATCAAAGGCAATCAGAAGCATTATATGTACTTGGTGAAAATTGCGATGGTCGAGGACTAGATATGAAGATTCAGGGATGGGTACTATTATTTTGAGTTTTGGACATAAAAACAACGCATTGTGGTCGATCGATATCATTGATATTGTTGACTGAACCAATCTCGGTAACGCAATGACAAGTATAAAACCACAAGGAAACATCGCATACGATATAATGTTTAATACAATGGGTCTACTTTTCTTGCGCGCACGAAACTTTGTTCATCCTTCTATAGTTTCGATTGCGTGATTAACAGAAATACCGTATCTGTAGATCAAATTATTATATTTAGTGCGTGGCTTGTCTGGAAAGGCGTACAAAATTATGCCAAGGCGCACAGGTTGGCAGCTCTACTTTGATCATCTACCGATTTTTGTACATTTGACCCGAAGTAGACCCTAAACTGGAAAAAAACTGGAAATGAACGTTGAGTAATTGGAACTTCATTCCCCTCGTTTGTTTGTTTCCTTTTTTTTGCTTAATTCCGGCGGAGTACGGCATCGAGATTGGTCGTCAGTATCCATCTGACGCCTCTGAACGGCCGGCCCGGCCACAGCCGGCGAACTTGCACCCACGGCATGTGAGAATGCTAGCTACGAACTACACGCTGCAAACGGTGGGAAACTGGGAATCCGATGTTTCATTCATTGTTCAGAGTGAATGAGTCAATGGTCATATCTCTTATTATCTTAAGTATCGATATATACAACAACGAGTAAATAGTAAACAAAACATTAATATATCAGTACGTCGATTATTCCATCTTTTATTCGATAAGACCGCAAAACCGGAAACGCGTTTGATTATTATTCTCAGTTAAAATCGTCCGATCGGACGATTTTTTTCTAAATTAATTTTTTTTTCTTCTATCTGCCGGCCGACAGGCGGGATCGGGATTGGCGGGCAGCATCCGTCGAACGCTCGGGATTGGCCGGCATGCCGGCCACAGGAGGCGAACTTGCACCCATGAAATAGGTACAGACTCAGTTTTTTCTCTATTAGTTGGGTCAGTATTGATCATGATACATGTACTCAGTACATATGTATAGGGAGTGGAGTGTTTTGCCTATATTGCTATACACACAAAAAACCAATAAAATAAATAATACACACTAAACAAAAAACCAAAAACCTATTGTCGACTATATAAATACCTTGGGGGTGACTTTGTGGCCATTTGGTTCTTTAAATTCTTACCCAATATAGCAAAATTGATTAACTATATTTTTCTCAGAAATCCATTTTGACAAAATAATGTCTCTCTGTAATGTATAGCAAACAAAATAATATAACATATATTGAACATTCCTTTTCTAAAACACTCCAATTTCAAGCAGATGAGGAAACACAAAAGAGACAGAGAAAAAGAGAGAGAGAGAGAGAGAGAGAGAGAGAGAGAGAGAGAGAGAGAGAGAGAGAGAGAGAGAGAGAGAGAGAGAGAGAGAGAAGAGAGATAGAGTGTGAGAGAGGGAGGGAGGGGGAGAGGGGGGGAAGGAGGGGGGAGACAGACAGACACACAGAGAGGGAAATAAGATGAAAAAATAAAAACTGACAAGAAAAGTGAGAGAAGATGAAGACGAGTCTATAAAACCGAGAGTGAATGAGATGAAAAAAAGAAAATGAGAGGAGACACACACACAGACAAGTTGAGAAGCATAGAGAGCGAGAAATACTGCTCCTTGCTAAATGTAAGAAGCAATACTACTGAAACAATAGATATAAGCTAAACAGCACCTTCAATTTCATGGATGCTCTCTCCAGGCGCTCCTCTGCTTCATCATCCGCTGCCATGCCATCTTCGTTATCATCACTGGGGATACAGGGCAGTCAAGCACTTAAAGTATTTCTACATCTACAAGTATACGTGCTATAGATATGTGTAGAAAGATCTAGATCTAGGATTTCAAATCTAGTATCTAGAGCTAATGCTTAGATCCAGATCTAACTGCATTGTTACTATGCTAGCTTCCTCTGGTGCTCCAAAAGAAAATCATTGTTGCCATCTTTTTTCCCCAACCATGTCCACTAAAACTGACTTCAAACACCAATCTCCACTACCTTCATATCTGATAACTGGTCTAAGAATTGTTCTTGTAAAAGAAGGCACCTAAAATGATTATTGATCGATTGTCAAGGAAGTACATGATTAACAATAGTGAATTTCCCGACAACACTCTGGTCGAGCTAATGGGAATGAATTTGATGACAATATTGTGAGCATTATGAGGATCAACTGTCGCCGCTGGTCCAGTGGTGGATTGCCAACACCCAAACAATTTGATGCCCCTTACATTATGGCTGTAAAAGTTAGCTGATCGACCATTATTGTTGGAGATTTGAAAATTGACACACATGCAGGTTAAAAAAAAATCAAAATGTAAATAAAATCAAACCTTTCCATTTCGACTGAACGATCAAAAGGGGGAATTTGTAAGTACGGCTTGTCAAAGGTAATGGCAGAGTAAGGGTTAGGTCTTCATTCACTAGAATTGAATTTTTTAGGACAAACTCTCCCTTACCTTAGGTCCTCGTCGTCATCCACTACATTGCCAGAGTTGAGAAAATCAAATGTCGTCATGACGGCATTCTCTGCGTCTATCAAAGCATTGTCGTTAGCAAGGTTGCCAATTTTCTTCAATCCAGCCCTGCAAAGAACCAATGCCATGCATAATTATTAAAAACAGGTATACAGTGTATACCAAGTGGTACAGCAAAACCAGCCCAATCAGAGAGACCATACTAAATAGGAAATATTTCACAGAATGTTTATGTTGAAATTTACTTCACTAAAGTACCCAAATTTTTGTGAACATATTGATTGTATAACATCACCGTCTTTTTAATCATTTCTTCCAGATCTGCTATAGAGGACTACGCTGTTTAAAAAAACGTGTTGGTTGACAGAGCCGCACCAATACTGCACATACCTAATCAGAAACGTCCTTACCTTTTCCCCTGGTTGTCCCTCTTGTTTGGCTGGTCTCCGTTGACAAGGACGGACTGTGAGATGTCAGCGTCGCTGTCGCCAGACTGGGTCTGTAGGCCGAGCAGTGAGCGAACCCGCGCCGACCGTACGTCGATTATTGTGTCGGTGTAGCCAATCTCCTGGAGGTACCTGATCGCACGCAAACAGTTATCAAATAAAATCCTTTTAGCAGAGAAAAAGATAAGAAAAAATGCACCACAAAGTTTCAGTTCAAGGGTGCAAATACCAATCAAGGTCAAGGAGGCTCATCTTCTAATCAGGAAGTCTCTGGTTTAAATTGAAGGGCCTTAATATCCCTCCCCCCCCCTCCCCAGTGGTAGTATAATAGTGTGACAGGCTGAATCTCTAGTATCCCCCGTCTGGCAGCACCTAAAACTGTCAGAGGTTAGTCTCCAGACCTATCTGCAATATTCTCTGCTTACTGACATAGAATGATAAGAAAGCAACATAACAAATCTCACGTACTGTCTAAGTAGCTGTCGTCCTTGGCGCCAGGTTGCTGTCCCTGTTCCAGACGAGGTCGACAAGGAAACCTCACCATCGATGTGGTCATCTGGATTTCGAGTGGAAAGATTTTTATTACTAATAACTGATTAATTAAGTTTAGGATGTCTATTTCTATGATGATTCTAACAATTTTTTTAAGTGACCAACTTTCAGTATCTTGACTCATAATACAGGCCTGCCTACTTGAAAGCCCCAATAAGGTACTCCCATAGCAAAAAAAATAGATATTTTTCAGAAAAAAAATGGTACAAAAATAGTTTTTCTCTATTAGTTAAGTCAGTGTTAATCAAATACAGAGGAAAGTGTCCTTACACACTACAGATGTATTACAAAAACAAAACCAACAAAACACAAAAACAACCTATTGTCGATTATACAAATACCTTGGGGATGACTTTGTAGCCCCATGGGTCTTTTAAATTCTTACCCAAAAATTGATTGAACATTTTTTTTCAAATATTCATTTTGACAGAATAATGGCTTTCTGTAATGTAAAGCAATTTCTGAAACACTCCAATTTCGAGCAGATGAGGAAGCAGAGGCAGATACTTGAATTAAACAAAAAATGGCGATCGCGCAACTGAATATCTTCACAGTTTGAAAAATCATACATTTCTGTGGAAATCGGAAAATCTGTATGTACCGATCAAATCGGTGCAAGTAGGCAGGTATTATAATATAATCAATTAATAAGCTTTTAAATCAAGATGATATTCCGGTATTGTAAAATAATCAATTAAAAATTCTATACAATTTTTCAAAAGCTTTCCAAGACTAATAAAGGTCTATTACAGTCTCATCAAAGTGCATCTCAACCCTTGCAAAGTGACTTCTGACAGAAACTTTAATACCCCATTTCTAAACACTTATTTCACACTCGGGCAGAAGGGTGTTATACTTGCTGCTTATTTGATTTCGAATAGAGTTTATATCAATTAAATGAATATGCTAGATATCCCACCATGTTATGTTTTCCTATCATATGAAAACAATCATTATGTCCTTCACATTAGTCATTTTGCAGAGTTTTTTTTTTTTTAATCAAGAACATGAGAAGATTTTTTATTGAAAAAATCAAACTCACCTTTGTTTTCCTTGTCAAAAGTTGGTGGTTTCAAATCTTCTGGGTTCAAATCAGTCCCATATTTGAGCTTATGGTATTTTGCTCTGAAAACAAAAGCAAAAAAAAAAACAACAAATAAATAAATAAAACATTTAAAAGAAAAAAAAAGCCTCAAGAATAATGAAAGTGAAAATTAATTCTAGCGACGCCTTGTAGTGCGAGCCTCATTTTCCTACAAGCTACAGGAACGCATCAGAGCTGCAAGTACGGTAAAAAACTATCTAGTAAATCACTGTGTGTATAATTTATACAGGAAACAGCCATTATTTACTTTATCAAAGAGCCTAAACCAAGACCTTTCCAAATCCACTATAAATCCACTACAACTAAAAATAGTTCTTACCGAACAAAACTTAAAAACGCAAACAAAAGCCAAATTATGTTGAGCAACAACAAAAATACCTTTCTTGTTTCAGAGCATACTCCAACATTTTTATTCTTCTAACAAGATCTTGTTTAAGATTTTCTTGACCTTTGCGTTCCCCTTGCAAAAAAGCAATTCGTGCCTGTAAAACATAGAAATAGAATCATCATTTAAAAAATAAGAAAAACTGTTTCTTCTCACCATGAAGCAGTCCTCTTTATTTTATTAAGGAATTAACTCTTGATTAAACTGTTCATATGAGTGATAGAACCTGACTGGAAAATACTTAAAGACTAAAAAAAAAATCTAGGCCTACAGGACACTAAATAAATGACACATTTTATCAGCAATGAGTCCGTGTCATCTCTAAATCTAGATCTATTTCCTCTCACATATCCAATCCATTTTCTCTAAGGGATTCCTTCTCTAAATCTACTAAAAGTAGATCTATGTGTAAATTATCTAGATCTAGATCTATCATACTGTCTGGTTGTCAGTTCTGGCAGTAGGCCTAGATCTAGATTCTAGTAAGAGTCTGTTGTTTAGCATGACGATGAACCTGAATCTAGGAGCCTTGTCTTGTATTTTGTATTGATTTTTTCATATTGGCTTGCAATTCTGTCGTACTGGGTTTAAATTAGAGGGATTTAGATACTAGATCAGGTAGTAGTTTACAAACCTAGATCTACTTTCAGTAGATTTGTTACTTTGTAGAAAATAGATTGGATCCAAGAGGAAATAGATCTAGATTAGAGATGGCAGCACAGTTTGGACTCTACATGTAACGTACTTATACTGTTATATCTATAATACTGCAGCAATAGTGGATATGACACTTCGAAATAAATAGCTAGTGAAATGACACTCGGAATAAATTGCAATTCATACGGAAGGGTGAGCAACATTCTTTTTACGCACTTGAAGTTCTGCTCGTTCCACTTCCCATTGAGACCTCTCCATCTCAAACCTTGCCCATTCTGTTTGAAGAAAATGTAGAATGCCTGGCATCGAGTATTGTGGGCGTTGTTTAATGCCATCATCTTGTTGAGATTTGGTAACCATGCCTAATCCTCCTGATCCGGGCCCAAGTTGGCCTCCGTGTTGTGATCCTGGGCCGTCTTCTATCATAATTGCTTGGTCGCCATTACAATTTTTCGTGTTCAATTGTTCATTGAGGGGGCGCTTGCCATCGGAATGACGTCACATTATAGATTTCATCAAAAACAGTGCCGTTCCGGAATAGGATGCGATTGTTCTAAACTGCTTTGTTGACCAAGGCTGTCTACCTTATCATTTTAAGAAAATAAAAACGACAAAATAGCGTTAAATTGTTTGGTGAAGTATGAAAGTCTTAAATTGATTACACTTATCAATATTCTAAATTTATTTGTATAGAGTTGGCAGGCCCTACACCACGACACACCCTATTCCATAGGAAATTTGTATTTAATAAAGATCAGGGATTGCGGATAAACTAGTCTTTGCATAGAAAGAAATTCTCAAACTTCATGGTCTACCTAGTAAACTCTAGCGATTTGTTCAACGTGTTTTCAACACCAAAAAAGTGTTTTAGGCCTACTTGTATTTTTAGTCATTCGCGGTTCTGTTCAATTCCCAAATGGGTGGTATTTCCAAAAGAAGAAATTTATTATTATCATCAATCACAGTTCAATCTAAATGTCCGAATAATTAGGAAAAGAGACCGAAAGAAAACCTTTGACTTTGCAATAAAAAGACTAGTGTCAACAACAACAACAACAACAACACAACAACAACAACAACAACAACAACATCAACAATAACAGCAATAACAATAAAAACGACAAAATATGAAATAAACAGGTTTTGGATGTTCTCGTTGTTCACCAAGAAAGTGGTAAATAAACTTATAAAAAAAACAACAACACAACAAACTAACATTAATTTGAATTCAAATTATCTATGTTACTACATCGTGTAGATGTACCCAACAATTAACTGCACTCCCTCTTTTTATCTCTCACACACCATTTTCAGCTCGGCTTTGATCCCCTAAGGCTTCTCCATCCTTGATGTATCCAGTGAAGAACATCTTTGTATTTCTGGTGAGGGGGGCTGTAAGTCTTCGACAAAAATGTTCCAACCGTCATCGGCGACCTGGAACATTCATTTAGCGGTCTTACTCCTACTCTTAGACCTTATTAGGTTTTAAAATAACATTTGAAATATGAATTTGTATAATGTGCTTATAGAACTTAAATTCATAAGTATTTTGTTTTGTCGTTCCTCTATGTTCTGATGTAAGACGTTAAGAAACCTTTTGCCTGTATCTCTCTACCCTACACGTATTAAAATTTACATGCAATGAACTCCTAATGTTTCCAAACTTGGTTTGCGAGTCAAAAATATCGTTTTAAAAAGAGTAATCTCTGGTCGGAGAGAGCCTCTTTTTTATTTCCACAAGAATAAACCACAATTAATGAGATGGGTCCCATACATAGGGCCTAAACGCCTGACAGATTTTCGAGATTCCACACAGAGATAGAAGGATGCTAGCAGATTGATCTGATCAATCCACTAAGAAACAAAACTCGATGGGGACAGAAATTGTCACCCCCTGGTATACAAAAAACAATTAAAAAAAACAACAAAATAGAAGATATGTATGAATTATAACGTAGTCATAGACTTAACGAGACAGTAGATGCGATTCAACAGAGGAAACACTCTTTTTCGTTTCCACACAATCTTTCATCTCGAAGAAAGCAGCTCTCCTCTTGTTCTAAGTCTCCTGGTCCGAGGTTCCCAGGCTAGAGTCACATATAAGTGGAGCGGAGGTACTAGCAATTTTGTCTCAGAGGATCGCGTAATTAACAAGACAGACTGGTTGGGGGTCGAATCCGGTACATAATTGCGTCTCCTCAGATCTGCTGCACATATACAGCGGTGTGGTGTTTTTCAAATGCCTAAAGAGTATAATGGCAACAGTATACAATGAAATACACATAGTTTCACAAACATCTCTAAAAAACCTGAGCACTTTTAAAAATTCATGTATGTAGTTTGTAAATGGCTTATGTAGTTTGTTAATGGCTGAGGAGTCTTCAATCCTGACGGTTTAGCTGAAATGGATACCACAATTAAACTTTTGTCAATAAGACATACACGAAAAGTAACCCTTTTAATTACACACCCTTTCTCTGTACATACTATCAAGAAATGTTATATTGGTCACGCAATTGAAACAACCATCATTATTTATAAAGGAATTTTAACTGTAACTTTAAATCCAAATTGATAAATAATTTATCTTGACATCTGGATCTACCGATAACTCTTCGAAATCTTTTGCCTAAAAAGCAAATAAACTATATTGAGTAGCAGACTCTAATGATTGTTGATTGACGAAACGAATGAAGGCCGATGACTGAATATACAAATAACAAAACATTGAAATCTATAGATTAGAACGGCACAGGATATCAGACAATACTGTGGAAGCGATGAATGTTAAGTATAATTTTGAGATCTAAATTGATCCACATGTAGATCAAAATTTTTTGAAAAGTTAAAAGCCAATTCCATTATCATGATTTACTACTTTCTTATCGTTAATAAACAAGGACGAGTAAGGATCAGAAGGTCGGTGAATTATTCGTTTTTATTCTTTTTTTGTTGTTGTATTCGTCTTAATTCGGTATCCAATGAGGTTCTCATTGGGTTTTGTGGCCCCTGGCCTGTGGTCGATCAAATAGGTGGGTAGGCGGATTTCTAGTGGCGAGTGGGTATGATTCGATTATATCAGAGTCAGTCAAGCTGTGGAAAGAGACAGAGAGACACACAGATCTAGATCTAGAGAGAGAGAGACATACAGAGACAGAGCAAGCGAGTGTGAGAAACAGGAAGAGATTAAATTTCTCAACATATAAATTGTATGTGCTTGTTTATGTTTGTCCTCACCCCCTTCCCCGCCCGCATTACATCCCGTTTTCAAATAGACAATTGAATGTAATCAAATTGCTCCCTGTCTTTTTGAATCATACTAATCATACCAATACAATACAAAAATAGCAATAAAAAGACAGGGACTACAGCTGGCTGATATTTTATTCAATTTTAATTGAAAAAAAATAACAAAAAGACTAGGAGTACAGCTGGCAGGTATTTTATTCAATTTTAATTATCGAATTTCGCCTGCCCACTCATTTGATCGCCTGCAGGCTAGGCACCACAAACCCCAAGGAGTGCCGTAACTTTTGCCAACATGGCGGCCATATTCGATTTCGTAGGTGTGTCATAGGTCTCGCGAGAGTTGTAAAAATGTAAGACAGTAAGTAGATCTAAGGTTATGTGTCTTATCAATATTGTCTATTGTCTTAATGTTTTTTTTTTTAAATACTGCAAAACCCGATTAATTGCAAAATATCTGGAGAAGATACATTTTCCTGATTATCTGGGTTTTCCCACTTTTCTGGGGTACACTCTACTGTATTTTAAAACTCTTTCCACTGGCATCAACAGACAGTTAAAATTTTATATTACAACAAAAATAGAATACTCAATATTATTATTAGTCAGTATATAGATTCACTTACCGCACTCATACAACTCTTATGCGAATATGGTGTACGTCCTTTATCGAATATGACCGCCATGTAAACAAAAGTGATGGGACCGCACTTGGTTATGAATCCCCCCCTCCTCCTCTCTCGCTTTTTGGGTCTCTCTGTCTTTCTGTCTCTCACTCCCTTTCTCTAAAGTTCTCAATCTTGGACTATTTCTCTCTCCTCCATTGTTCTATCCGGAGCTCTCAAAGAGTCAGGTTTTAGCAGCTTTTGTCTCTCACCCTATATCTAAATTATCTGTCAAATGAGGGCACCTTTATTCTATGGATTGTCATTCTTTTGTTATAGTCAAATTACAGGCAATTTATACTTAAAATATTGATCTAAAATTACAACTCAATACTAATAGGGCAGATTACCTTTTAAGTTTGATTCACAATTCAGCCCTCTTTATACCAGCATTATATGCCAAATGTAAGGCTCAAATCGGTTTGTCCAGTTCTAATCCAAAAATCATTGAAGGCGAGGAATTAGATACAAAGTTACAGTCAATAGCTAGTTAATAGTAATCCCTCTTGCAGTTCCAAGTTATGATTGTGCTTGTAAGCACTTATAGCATACATGTTCAGAGTGATAAATTTAATGATAATTATTAGGTGATTTTGCCTTTCTCTGTTTACCTTGTCACTGTTAGGTTTTGCAGACTGAGTTTTAAATCACATTTACAAGCTTAGTGTAAATATTCTTAGGCCTATACTAAATGAGTGGGACAACACTCTTTGTTAAATTTCGAATAAGACTTTATTTGATTAAACGAGTCTTAGTAAAAACAACAATGACAATTTAAGATAACAGTTGGTTACCTGTAACAAAGAAATAAAAGAACATGTTCATAAATCATAAAGATATTCCTCTACGCCCCTCCAAGTCTTTTGAGGGGTACAAGTACGAAAAAGACTGAATGAAACAATTTATGAACTAAAGATGTAGTCACTGGGAATTTGATTGATGACAGATTAGGGGAACATTTTATAGGAATTAATCACATGTTTTAACAATCATCTGCAACTGTAATGAATGTAATGAATTAAATTGTAACAAAAATACATTTTTTTTAAAGCGTTAACTAAGCAAAGTATGGTAGCTCTAGAGCCTATGTGGACTCATCCAAAGGAGGGTATTATTATGACCCTGTCACCCTTTGGTCCTTACACAGTGTTGCTATTGTTAACCTTTAAGTGGAAAGATTGAAACCACAAATTAAAGTCACAGGCGTTGCAGTGTGTTCCTGGTTGAACGCCTTGTTGGTAATGCTTCTGTATTAATGCTGACTGGCTGTTCTTTGAGACCAGGAGCATTGTGCGGAAAAAGCGATCTAAGAGCACGAGGGATAACTGGCGTTTTTTGTCTCTCAGTGGGTGGTTTCTCTGCAGGTGTTGGAGGTGTTGGGGTCATCCGTTGATCTGTGGACGGTCTCCATGACGGTGTAGGGGTCGATGGGGTTATCTGTAGATCCGGGGATAGCGGCTCTGGTGGAGCACATTGTTGGGGTTCCAATGGTCTTGGGCCCTGAGGAGTCTCTGACATTGATCTAGGAGGTGGGCACATCCGATTGAAGCTAGTTGGAATAGGGAGAGGAGAATTTATGGGCCCAGGTGCCATAATTAGTGGTGTTCTTGCCATCACCGGCTCGTACTTGCGCAAGAATCTTCTGTTGCGTAATGTGACACGTCCAGAACCATCCACACGAATAACATATTGATCAAACTGGCGCACTTCAATTACGATGCCTGTTTTATCCCATTTAGTGGGGTTGGGTCCTGTTTGGTTCTGGATGCGCACTGTGTCACCAACAACCATATGTTAAAGTCAAGTTATACATTCAGTCTGTTATTTATTTTCTATCTTTATTGTTTCAGTCGATGTCCATCCTATGTCCAACATGCATGTTCATCATTTATGTTAATAAAGATGTTTGCAACATGATGAGGAGTTTTTTCAAGTTGTCCACTATTTTTATGTACAATTGAGAAAATGTCCCAGTATTTTATTTCCAAGTAGACCCAAGTGTTGCAGCATTTCGCTATGTACATTGTCAGGGCCTGGAGTCTATTCTTGTTTGAGTGTCTTTATTATTATTATTAGACTTATTATTATTATTATTATTATTATTATTAACATTTTCAACTAATGCTTACTATTATTATTATTATTATTATTATTATTATTATTATTAAAGTTTTTATGTCCTCTGGGTTTTTTTAATTGTTTGAAAATTGTACATGTATTCTCATCTTTAAAATTTTCTGTTTAACTTATAAACCCATGAAAAGATTTTTTTTCATCATTGCCCATAGTTTATTCTTGAATTTGTCATTGAGTGTCTTTGTTTTTCTAAGGCTTCACATTCAGCTGACTTTTTGCTGCCAACTCCCTCAGCCACCGTTGGTTTAGCAATTATGTATGGTTTATGAAAAAGACATTTGTTGAATTTAATTACAATCATGGCTAACTAAGCACTGAATCTAATTTGGTCTTATATATATATTCCATGGCAGTGCAATTTCTTCAGCGTTGACAACCAGACCGTGGTATACAAGCGCTGTACAACCCTGACCATCATCTGTGGAATCTCCAAAGACGAGGTTGGTATATCTACCTATGCTGAATTGCTAAGTGATATTTATTTTGTCTTCTTTTTTAACTAAGAAAATGGGCTAGTTCTGTGTTCTAGCTTCTTTTTTTTTTATTTTAAGGCCTTACACATTCAAACCTTCAAAAAGATAAAATAAATTGAAAAAATTAAAAAAAAATATGTTTCCAGATACACAATGTATTTAAAATTTTTTTTTAATTGTTTGGAAATGGAGAAAAAGAAACTTTGGATGATTGTCCAGTACAGGTAGTTCTTTGTCTTTCTTCCTAATTTATACTGTTTTAAAATAAAACAGCTTTATATTTTTGCAGGATAATAAGATTAGACTGAGAAGCATGTTAGCCCTGAGTTGTGTTTTTTTTCTGTAAATAGTGTTAGCACTTGAAGACAGGTCATTAGCTAAGAGTAGCAGTCAATATTTACTGGACTCAACACAAAACAGGCCGAGGCATGCACCGGGTATCTCTCACAGAGCTTTCATTTCAGAACGAGCTGGCTATCCAAGAGCTGATGAATGTCTTTATGGACTGCCTTCTGGCATACTTCCATCATGTCGTGAGTTCTGTGCAGTTTTATCACTAAAAAGTTTAACTCTAACAATATTCATAACAGGCCATCAAAGCAGCCTACAAAATTTTTGATTATTTAGCTTTAAGGAATTCATTTTACCTGCACTTACACGATAAATATCGATTCAAAATTTCAAACATTTTTAATTAACCTAACATTTTCTATAGCCCTCAATAAAGAAAGAACCGGAGTTGAGTTGAAAAGATAAATTGGCTTGATACTGTATTTTATATAATATTCAAAATGTGCTAAGCTCATTGATTCAAATTTTCAAACATTTTTAATTAATCTAACATTTTCTATAGCCCTCAATAAAGAAAGAACCAGAATTGAGTTGAAAGATAAATTGGCTTGATACTTTATTTTATATTATATATAAAACGTGTTCATTGATTTCCCTTGATTTCTGTGTTCTGTTTCAGTCTGAACTGGATGTATCCTTTTTGAGAGGTGATACTAACCACCATAAGATAAGATAAGATATAACTTTATTTGTCCTTTAAAGGCACATTTGATGGTCCGTATATGCAGCATAACAAAACAGTATAGACAGTTACGACATGAGTTATTACAAATGTCGATACTCATCACAGCATCATTAATCATAATAATAATAATAACAATAGTCATAGTAATTATTATTATCAGTGTTATCATTTAAAGAATAATAGTAGCTTGCATAGCAGCTTGGTCTGAAATAGAAAATTGTATTACATTTTTTTTTTTTACAAAAGTTTAAGTGCTCTAGGCAGAAACAAATTTTGTATCTTTCAAGTCTACATTGTAAGGCTCTTGGCCTCCCTGAGCGCTCAGAAAAACTTAACTGGCTATAAAGAGGATGGTTTTTATCTTTTAAAATTGAAACAATCTTAATTTGACATTTACATAAGTATAGCATATCTACATGGGGGAAATATTCTATGGGTTTACAAACTTTAATACATTTGGAGATAATTTTGTCTAGTTTACATGTTTTTGATGCATTTGCATTTCCACCCCAACAGACCATAGTTACTGTGTGTGGTAATGTTGGATGAGCATTTGGGTGGAATGGTTTGTTTGTGATTGCGAGTAAACTTAGTCATGAATCTCAAAATGCTGAGCACGCATGATTTTATTCTGGGTATGCTCTAGTCTCTACATTTTTACATTTACACATCACATGGTTGAAGGCCTTCTCCTAATGTGCGCCCTATTTTGGGCAAAATCCACATGTTTATGAAAGGTACACGCTTTTAATATTAATAATTTCAAAATAGAAGGTGTCCAGATCGATACAAAAAGGTGTAGCACAAGAGTTTATCAATGCCGCATAACAGCAGGAAACTATTATGAACTATCATAGAGTTTTTCAAACAACATAAATGTAAGTGAATGTCGACATTTTATGTGGTTCAGGTATGTCCCCATCTGTGATTCGAATCCTCTTAACCTTTTTCCAGCATGTTGTGCGGGTATATGCTCTTGTGCTAGCACTTTTTGTATTGATCTGCACTCTTTCCATTGCAAGATATTAAATATCAAAGCTTTTAATTTTTTACACTTTTGAAGATTCCCCAAAATAGTGCACACACTAGGAATAGGCTTAGTTAAAATCATGCAATGTGAAAAGGGTAAATCGAATTTAGATTCAATCTCAAGCCATTTGAAATATGAGGTTTAATTAGATCTGTTATGAAGTTGGAACTATATAAGCCGTGTCATGAGTCCCTTAACTCTCAGGCCAGATAATCCACAACATGGACAAGGTTTACATAATTCTCGACGAGGTCCTCACCAACGGAGTGGTGGCCTACACGAGCAGAGAGCGAGCGCTGCTACCCCTGCAGCTGCTGGACGCAGGGTCCTGAGCGCGCTGTCTCAGTTTTCAGTGGCTGAGCTGGCTGGCTGACCTGCAACAAGCTTAGGTTCACTGTCTCTGATGGCACTGGTGGTGGACGCAGGGTCGTGAGCGTGCTGGCTTAGTTTTCAGTGGCTGAGCTGGCTGGCTTAGCTGCATCAAGCTTAGGTTCACTGTCTCTGATGGTACTAGAGACGCAGGATCCTGAGCGCGCTGTCCTAGTTTTCAGTGGCTGAGCTGGCTGGCTTACCTGCATCAAGCTTAGGTTCACTGTCTCTGCTGGCACTAGTGATACAGGACAAAGAATAATGTGCAGCACTTTGTGTTATGGAAAAGACAGCCTGAGAGCAGCTCTAGTGGACAAGCTGCATGAATCTGATGGAAACTGCCCAAGTGCTGCCAGTAACTATTGAATGTATGTAAAGAGACAGACAGACATATAGATAGATAGACAGAGAGATGGATAGATAGATAGACAGAGAGATGGATAGATAGATAGATAGATAGATAGATAGATAGATAGATAGATAGATAGATAGATAGATAGATAGATAGATAGATAGATAGATAGATAGATAGATAGATAGATAGATAGACAGAGAGATGATAGATAGATAGATAGATAGACAGAGAGATGGATAGATAGATAGATAGACAGAGAGATGGATAGATAGATAGATAGACAGAGAGATGGATAGATAGGTAGATAGACATGACAGGCAGACCTTCCTACAACCCAGGCTTGATTTCCTCAGGACATTACTTCATGCAATGCTGCCAACCAGTATGCATAATACATATTTAGTTCGCATTTGATCTCCCGGGTACATCCGTCCGTATCTATTTGACGGTATCCAGCTAAAAATTGGGTGTCCCGTCAATCACTCAGTACTTGCTCTGCTGCCATTTTCGGAAATATTCTGGTTAGCCCAGACGTTTACTGTTTTTAACGTCTGATCAGTACCCCCTTATGCTTTGTGGCACTGAGATCGGTCGAGTCTCTATTTAACTTGTAGATTAATCGTTCACTCGTGACTTTTTCAAGTATTTGCGGTTTAAAGAAATAATGCGATACGATGATCTACGATCTGTCCATCTGGGAATTCCCTGGTTTTGTTCACTGGTGTTAGGCAAAGAGTAGGTTTCCGAGAATCCATTTTTTGGATGACCAGTTAGACTGATTTAGAATTAGACTTTAAAATGAAACCATCTTCTCTGTTAAGGGCCAGTCCGAGCACACGATCAGATAGACCATTTTATATTTTGTAGAGCTAGGCACAATCGCTGCCACTCTTTCTCACAGACACACACACACACACACACGCACACACTCACTCTCTCTCTCTGCCGGCGGGCGGAGCATTCTTGCATTTTACTCAAAGATGTTACATACTGTACAAGATCTTTTGATTCTACTAATTGTACTATACTACGTTGTGACTGTGTTCCTCTTGGGTTTATTTTTGGTTATTTTACTAAATTAATTTAAGCTAAAAACGTTTACAAAAAGAACAAAAAATTTTTAAAATCATCTTAACATTCACTCTTGTTGGTGATTGTACATGTATGTTAAAATATCAAGGAAATTTGATTATTTGATTATTCAAATACATGTAACAAGAAATAAACAAAAAAATATTTATTCCTGGGCTAATTTATTTCAATAATCTACACTCTTTAAAAATTTGTCCAAATGATCTTTATTTCCATATAAAAGTAATTTAGAAAACAGCTTTCACTACTCCTTAAAGTTTGCTAACAAGTAACATACATCCTTCCCACCAGTTTTTCCCCTCTCTCTCTCTCTCTCTCTCTCTCTCTCTCTCTCTCTCTCTCTCTCTCTCTCTCTCCTCTCTTCTCTCTCTCTCTCTCTCTTCTGTTCTCTCTCTCTCTCTCTCTCTCTCTCTCTCTCTCTCTCTCTCTCTCTCTCTCTCTCTCCTCTCTCTCTCTCTCTCTCTCTCTCTCTCTCTCTCTCTCTCTCTCTCTTCTCTCTCTCTCTCTCTCTCTCTCTCTCCTCTCTCTCTCTCTCTCTCTCCCTCTCTCTCTCTCTCTCTCTCTCAGTCCATCTATCTCTGCTCAGTTAGCCGTATCAGAAAAAAACGCCACCAAGGCCTGACGGCGTGCCCCTAAGTAATCTTTTGACCAAGGGCCTATGCTTGAGGAAGCCTGATGACTGACGGCCCTGGGCTGCGTGACAATGAACGCTGCCTATAAACCGCTGATGAATTGGAAAACCTTTTTTTTAATCTAGATAGGCTTGGAGTTTGACTAGGAGATATATTCTCAATTGATCCATTCAGTCTGATTTTCCTATTTGCAAACCTTCACCTCTAACAGTTGTTTGTGCTTGGTTATCATAGATTATATACCGTCATCGGGATTCGGAAACATAGATCTAACTCTAAATCTTAATCTAGGTCTGTTCTTTCAAAAGGATGATTACTGTTGCCTGCTGCTAATCTGATGCAACTCTAGTCAAACTAATGCTACCTTGTATATCGTATCGCAATTGGTGGTTTAAAAGGCCTTAGAATATATATTATTAAAACTTGTTGTTGGTAATGAATATTATTTTAATGTTTCATATGGACATCTAGATTTTCGATAATTTTTATACATCGAGGCTACGATCTTTTCGGGGATACCCGATTTGTGGTTTTCCCCGTTAAATTGTCGATTGAAGGCTTGATACATCCCGTGAAGGTGTATCGTCACGCTCATAAGATAATTGCCTAAGTCAGTTTTGGTCGTTTTGAGAAGATAAGTAAAAAGTGGTTCTTTTCATAAATTTTCACCCGAATGGTTATTTTTTTCATACTTGGAAATGTAATCATGTTAACAATGGTATTTTGTAAAAATTTGTAACAAAATTGCTCTTCAACGTACTAAACAATGACTTAGGCAACTATGTTGCTGATTTTGGAGTTAGGCAGTTTTGGTTCTCTGCCTTTTAGGTTGGATACATAATGACTTAGGCATCATTTTATTGCAGTGTATAAATAAGATACTTAGAAGTGTTGAAACCAACAGAAACCCCCCACAAAAAAACAACAACAAGCAACACAACATTGATTAGGAGACATTACATATAAAATGGTTTAATATTATTTTCAACATAAAATACTGATTCATAATGTGAGCAATCTTTCTGAAAGCTTTGAAAAGGATAACAAAAACAAAAAAAAAACACAACCTTGATTAGGAAGATACAATATATTATTCTTTGCAGTAATCAAGTACTAACACTTAATACTGTGAGCACCATTTTGATGCTCTACTGAAGGTTTGAAAATTAATTGAAAAAAAACAAAACATAATTAACAAAACACATCATTCGTTAGAAGATATTACATATTAAATTTTTTGCATAAATTTAATATAAAACTGATTAATATTGTGAGCAACTTTTGGATGTTCTACTGAAGGTTTTGAAAATGAAAAACATAACATATTGGATGTAAATTTATTGGCCAATTTTTCAGACACATCATTGAATTTGATAAAGAATATTACAAAATGAAACCAAATTGTTAGGTGAATAAATTTCAGAAATTGAAAAAATGACATAAAGCAAACCTTGTTACTTAAAGCATTGACAATAATAATCATAAAATGAATTGTGTATCATAAAATGAATTATGTTCGTGTAAAAATAACGTCAAATGCGAAAAAGCAATAAAAAAAAAAAAAAAAAGAAAGCCAACTTGGACGTGCGAGACAATGTCCCCAGCCACTGCCGTGACCAGGATTCGAACCTGGGTTGTCGCGGCCACAACGCGAAGTACTAACCACTATACGATCACGGCCAGTACGTCAGCTGATCCGGAGGGGAAAGCAAAATAAATATTACTAATTTAAAATAAGGAGTCTTTTGAAAATATCTCTCTCATTTCTTCTCTTTGTACTTATTCTAGACACCATTATAACCGTAGAAAGTTATAATGTTTTTTTCCCGGGTTTGCTTTGACATAGTTCTCAAAATGAATGTAATGAATGTACGCAAACATTTTGCTGCTCAAATTGCCATTGCACTCATCCCATGTGTAGCAAAATCCCTCTTTAGTGCCCAGGTTAAAATACGTCATATTGTGAACCTGGACTTTTGTTTTGTAGTACGCTGAGCTGGCATTTGTTTTGGGACAGAGATAAATAAATAAATAAATAATAATTCACTTATAAAGCGCCAAAATCCACAGTAGTGCTCTATGGCGCTTAACAATAATAAAAACACTCACATACTATCTGAACACACACACACACACACACACATTCTATCTATGAATCCCAGAGATACCACAACATCGTCCTAAGTAAATGCTTTTCTAAACAAGAACGTTTTTAGTTTTGACTTGAAATGGTCCAAAGATGGTGACTGTTTAATTTCTACATCCAACACATTCCAAAGCTTTGGAGCACAGATGGAAAAGGCTCTTTCCCCAAGTAAAGTTCTTGATCTTGGAATAACAAGTTGATTGGCAGTTGCAGATCTCAAACTGCGAGATGGTACAATGTATATATTTTTCAATGAGCTCTGACAGATAACAGGGTGAGATCTGATTCAAACATCTAAATACCAAGCAGAGAATCTTGAAATGAATCCGTTCTTTTATAGGCAGCCAGTGTAGTTTTTGTAAAATTTCATGAATGTGATCTGCTTGTTTACTCAGTGTTATAAGTCTGGCTGCTTTATTTTGGATTTTCTGAATTCTCTTCATAGTTATACCGATTGACAATCGGCGGTACAAGAAGAGAGTTGCAATAATTGAGATGACTTAAAATGAAAGCGTTGACAAGAATTTTGGCAGTATTTTCATCAATAAATTTTCTTATTTTCCCTAAATTCCGAAGATGATAATGCATTGTTTGACACATCCGAGTGACTTGAGTCTTCATCGAGAGATCAGGATCAAAGTAAAAGCCGAGATTCCGAATGGCTTTAGTTGACTCAATAGAGATGGTAGCATTGCCTATTTCCAGACAATCGAATGCAATGTTTGCTCTTTGTTGGTTTGTGCCCAGTAAAATTATCTCTGTTTTGTTGTCATTTAATTTGAGCTTATTGACAAGCATCCAGTCTTTGATTTCATTCAAACAGTTTTTAATTTTAAGTGCCTGTTGGTCTTCATTACCCTCACTTATAGGGATGATAACGGTGTTGTGTATAGAGTAAATAAAACTGGGCCAAGGACCGAGCCCTGTGGCACTCCATAACAGAGTGGTACTGCAGTTGATGTTACTGCGCCAGTTGAAGATGATGAGCAGCTGGCTGAAGAAAAAATCTGAACTGACTGAGATCTTTCAGTGAGATATGATGCTATCCATTCGAGTGCTTTCCCCTTGATTCCAAAATATGTCCGGAGGCGATGCAACAGTAGATCTTGGTCTATGGTGTCAAAAGCAGCACTTAAGTCGAGCAAAACCAGTGTTGTGCAGTGCTTTTGGTCTGCCCATCTGATGATATCATTATGCACTCGTAGCAGGGCAGTCTCTGTGCTGTGACATTCTCTGTAAGCTGACTGGAAATTGGAAGCAAGGCCTTCCCTGGTGAGATAAGCCTTCAAGCGTGATGAAACAAGCCTCTCTACCACTTTTGACAGAAAGTTAAGATTGGAGACTGGTCTGTAATTGTTCATGACATTCTTGTCCAAATTGGATTTTTTTAGTAATGGTGTAACCAAAGCATGTTTGAAAATAGATGGTACACTGGCATTTTGAAGACTGCAGTTTACTATTGATGTTATAGCAGGGGTGACTTCTGCAACACAGCTTTTTAGCAGCCACATTGGAATGGCATCTAGCATACATGTCTTATTTGGTGAGGCTGAAAGTATTTGCGAAATTTCCTCATAAGACGCAGGTGGAAATTCATCAAGCGATGATACTAACTTTGTTGTCTGCGTTGAATCATCTGAACATGTTGTAGGGCCAAATATGTCTCTAATATTCTGTATTTTGTCATGAAAAAACACTGAAGATGTACAGCTTGAAGGTCCATGGTCCACACAGATTTAGAGTTGTCATCTTTGTCTTTCTCTTTCTTCTCCCGCGCAAGATTTTTCTGTTCAACATGTTCATTGTAAAGGTCATTACTTAAGTTTCCCACTTTCGCAGCCATGCACTTTTCACACTGGTCCTTTTTTGGTATGAAAATTGAAAATCCCATTGCAGAGAACATTTTGCGGAACATAGTGAGCCCTACTGCACGCATGCTTTTCCCACTTGCTGACTTACAGTAGTCTTCGTGTAAATCTGTTACTTTAGTACCTGGAAAAAGAAATTTTTTATCCCTGTATGTATCCGTTTGTCGGCAGTAGTGGGACTCTACTGTGGGTAAATCCAGTAGCCAGATTTTAAGGTATTTCATATCCTCCTCAGAAACTGGTTTTGTTTTTCCTGAACATGGGCTTTTTGTTTTGGGTTTATGAGCAGTGGTCCTAAGTTCTGATTCATCAGCTTCTAACAATTCGCCTTGTGAACGTTTGCAGAAAGAATCAGAAGTCCAACTCCCTATTGTTCGCTCTGAGATGCCTAGAGTGCTGCAAAACATCTTTTTGCATACAGAAACAATACTGCCATTAAATTTCTTTAATGCATAGGACAAAGAAGTATGCCTTCTGAATGAAGTTGTGTTTTTCTTCTGTTTGATAGGCTGTGCAGTCACCAAAGCTTGAATATAATTTTTTCTACACTCCCATGACTTCATTCCCCAGAAGGACGTAAAGATTTCTTTGCGATCAGTTTCCTCCAAAGAACTACAGTTTCGCAAATTTGACTTCTTACAAAAGGCTGAGGCGCACATTGGGCCTAATTCTCTCTTTTGTTGATGTTTTCCCCACGCTGTTTGTATGTTCGTCACCTTCTTTTTCCTTATGTTGGACTTCCATTGATGGGGTTTTCGTTTCCTAATTTTTGTGGGGCTGCGAAGTGCAATGCTCTCTGGCTTATGTGATGGATCCATCTCAGTGTCACTGTCAGTACTTGGCTCAGGAGAAGTGTCTGGATTGTAGGCGACGTCTTGTTCATCTTCAGCCTCCATGTCACTCTCTGCCTCGTTTCCACGCTGTGAAAGCTAAACAGACATGGAAATGTCATTATGTTTCTGCATCAACGAAGTGACATTTATGTACATAAGTAGCATTATATTTATTACAAATTGTTTATACATAGCTTTTTTAATTTAGATTTACTTCCACCTCTCCTTACATTTTTTTTTACTTTTAGCTTTTGCCAATCAATTGGCCCTTTTCTCCAAGTATTTTCTACATGGAATTTTGAAATTGACAATTTTTATCAATCCCATTTTGTTTAAGATATAATTGCAATTTCGTTAAAAAATTGTATCATACATGTAATTTCTAGTTTAGATTCCAATCATATATTTGAATCACGTGTGCTCACCTCTAATGAATGGTCAGGAATTTGCATCATAACTCCAACTGGTAGAAATTCAGACTCATGCGTTGTTTTACTAGTATCAACTTGTACTGGTGCAGCTTCTGTATTTGTGGTAAGGACATGCAAGGCTGTGTTTTCAATTTCATTATTGGTCACTTCAGGTGGAGTGATATCCAAATCACAATTATCATCTGCACAGAAAGATAATTTTAAACAAATTTAAGGCACTTTAACTAAGTTTAAAAGCAAAAAGATTCATCTCTTTTTTTTTTTACTTTGGAATGCCTTGATCTTGATCTTATTAATAATACAAAGAGGTCGATAATAAAATTGCAACACGGTTTGAAAAGGTATTCTAAAAATTAATTTTTGTTTACAACCTACACTTATGTAGTGGTTGAAAGCCAAAATAAAAAATGCCTAAGTCAGAATTATACGCTGAATGGCAATCTTTCTGTTACCCACAGATTGATTTTTATAAGCACTTGGGCAAAAATTTCATTTAAAGACTGCGAAGTTGATTTAAAGCTTTCACAAGAAAATAATATACAAATAGATAAATATAATAGAGGAAATATTAAAAATTCTCTTTACCTTGTGCATGTGAGTTTTCCATTAAATCCATAAGTACAGCAAGAGCCTCAGCAGCCTCCATCTGCTCCTTTCTGGCAGCGGCCATGATGCAGTTTAAAATGGTGTCTGCATCTAAAACCTCCCAGTATTTTGCCAGGTTGGCTTTGATCTTTTTCCCAGTAGCAATAGTCTAAAACTGCCAAAAAATGACTTTGGCAATTATGTTATGAGCGTGATGGTATCTAGTTCTAGCTTTATATTCTAAATCTAGCTGACATCCGACGCTATAGATCTAGATCTAATTCTGTAATATAAAATTGGGAACTAGAATGTTGACCAAGAGGGGCGAACTGCCTCAAGTGGCAGAGCGTCTGGTTCTCATCAAGTGCTTGGTTCGAAATCGACGACCGGACAAATTTATTTGTCGGATTTTGTCCCCTTATGTTCAGTCAATGACAATGGTGTTAGTTCCAATTGCTTTGGCCATCCTAGAAAGTTTAAATTCTTTAGCCAACCATCTTGAAAATATACATGTATTTAAATCACGCAAAGCCTGGATATTACCGACTTGGTGTTTCTGACACTATAGTATGAGATGAATATCAACAACAAACAAAAACCTGCATATATTAAATAACACTAGTCCTTGGTGTAGTTTTTTAAGTTATGGTTAAGCTTGTGTTTAAGTCAATATTGATAGCTAAACCAAATGAACTGGGCCATCGATTAGATTTGCAGTGACCAACCATTTAAAAATCTCTATTTGCTTTCTCAAAAGTTGGCAGCTATGCTTTAGGCAATCATTTGGACATTTATTGTCATAAGGAAAGGCAAATAGGGCAGGAACAAAGTTTATGTTTTTAGTTTTTACCATGCTTGCTATGCCACCCCAACATGTCCCGTGTTTTTAAATAATGGTTAAAGATTCTCATGTAAACAAAGCGCGGAACTACACTTGCTTTTACTGAGTGTGGCCAATCCAGGCTATTCATCATTGTTGTGCAGTATTTTATATGTATTGTTGTGCAGTATTTTATATGTATTGCATCATTGTTGTGCAGTATTTTATATGTATTGTTGTGCAGTATTTTATATGTACAGGGGTTGCGTGAATAGTCTAGTTTGTATTGTAAAGAAGAGTTATAAAAATAAATGTAATATAAAATAATAGCCTAGTTTGTAAACAAGATTTATACAAACACATGTAATGTAAATAGCATAATGGCATGAAAGGATGATAAATCCTGCCTTCGAAAATGTTACTGAAGTGCTCCTTATTTGTTTGTTTTGGTATTATCTCAAACCGCTTGGTTACCAGCCTATAGTGTTAAACAATAAACAGCTCAATTGCTTCAGTCAAAACTAATGCTGTTTTTGTTTTTGTTTTTTTGTATTGCTTAGTGTGTGTCTTTTTTTAAAGTATGTGTGGTCTGAATAACACTGGGAACATGTACAAGAAGGCCTTACAACCATTGGAAAAAAATCAAGCAAACAACATCAGCATTTCATGTCATTAGCTTTATTTTTATTCAATTTCAAAGGACATTAAATTAAACAGAAAAAGCACAATTATAATTTTCTGAAAATCATCACATACCAAACAAATACCCAAAATAATTCATAAAAAGAAAAGAGTTCTGTAAATAGAATGAATTATAAAGCAGTACATAAAACGATTCTTGTCTGTAAGCTTGCACTGCCTGCAGCATGTGCCATCACAGACAAGACAAATGTTGTTGTGTGCGTTCAGCTGTTACTTCCATAGTGGGATTTCTGTAGGCGATGCACACACCCTTTACTCAAATTCAATTGAATACATACAATTTCTGACAGTGTTAAAAACAAAGACACACATCTTCAACCTAAACCTAATGGAGCAACAACCTGTAACTGTAAGAATCTGTAGTATACCATCGAAACTCTGAAGTACTGAAACTAAAATCGCTGCACGAGACCAGAACAGCAGGATGTTTGGACAGATCAGCTTTATACTTTCTACAGGTTAAAGAATCCATTCGGAACTCTCACCGAGCCGACATAGACCAAACAGGAGTATTTCAAACACTGTATCGAAACAAGAAAACAGCGAAACATCACAAAGGTGCCAAGTCCAGGTTATTGCAATGCTTAGAAAACTACTGAGTACTCTATTGATCTCGAAATGCTTTACCTCAACTCTACCAAGGCATGCAATGAGCACTTCCCTTCCTATGTAAAAACAAGGGCCAAGACAATCACAGCCATGTGTGTACCCTGACAAAGCATTAGAACCCTAGTGTGTGCACACACTGCTAGTACCATGTGTGTACCCTGACAAAGCATTAGAACCCTAGTGTGTGCACACATTGCTAGTACCATGTGTGTACCCTGACAAAGCATTAGAACCCCAGTACACTGCTAGTACCATGTGTGTACCCTGACAAAGCATTAGAACCCCAGTACACTGCTAGTACATGTACCATGTGTGTACCCTGACAAAGCATTAGAACCCCAGTACACTGCTAGTCTGCTAGAGCAGTTCCTCAAGTCCAAACAATAAGGATGAAAATAGAAATATTTTTTTCATGACATAAATAAAGAAAGCTTTAAAAATGGGCACTTTCCAAGCATTTTAAAGACCAATTTTACACCAAGAATGTTTTCAATGCTGACCTTTTTGATTTAAGTCAATCGTTGTTCTCTTATTACTTTGCCATGGCCGCATGCACTTCTGTTGATTTAAACTTAAGTCGACCAATAGAGATAATTTATGCCTATTCCTCTGACCCATATCTCCCACCTTGGCATTCCTAAAAAATACATCAAAATGTTTCTAGCACATTCAAAGTCTTGAAAATTAAACCAGATGAACTATAATGTCAATCACAGCTTTCAGCCTACTCTTAGACTAGTTACAGTACATAGGGCAGTTTTGGCCAGAGTTGAAACATAAATTCTAATCTCACAAATCCACACACACACACAAAATTCACTCAATAAAGGTTGACTATATATCAATATGTCCAGTCCAATCTAAAGGAAACTGATGACTAGAAATCATGCCCCAACAACTGTTTCTCTCTGCATCATTCATCTCAATAACTGCCTTTCTCTCCAGGACCAGACACAATATGACCAGAGGCTGTCCTGACATTTCTCACCCTATATGACATATAGCATCAAACAGTACTCATACATGTTACAGCATATGGTAGTAGAACGAAACAGAAGCACTTAATAGTTAATACTAAATAGTACTACACAGTAGCACATAGTTATAGCACATAGAACCATATAGTGTAATATGGCACCATACATAGGAACTCATTGCAGTATATAAAAGTGTCAAACATTTTGACAAATCTAATCGTCTTTCAGGTTGAAAACACACCCTTCATTACTTTTTTTGGTACGGTACATTAAAACTTTTTCAGACTGCGAACTTTCTAGGCCAGTTCCCAAGATTTGACCCACAATCTGCATGCCTGCCTCAGCTGTGTACATTTTGTTTTCATACAGGAATATGTGTTGGTTCTAGTGCGTTTGCTCAAAACAGTTCAGATACGCCTAAATAAATGAGCAACACATGCAACAATTTTGTGAAACAATAAGGAGAAAACGGATACCAACTCAATCACCATTTACAGTACAATGTAGTAACAACACAGACAGAATGAGACACGCATACCTTACTTACACAAGGAGTGAGCTGTTGAATATCAATAAACGCAAGTCTCAGCTTGATACAAACCCAGTGATGTGTCAACTATCAGACCTTGTTTTTGAAGGTTAAGAAGTATAAAAGAGGTAGAAGAAAGCAACGCAAGATAACAGCAGTTGTTGGTACTAAAATTGTGTCAAATGTGTGGACAAAAATAGACTCAAACGAAAGATCAAATCCAACTTTGTCTCCCATCAACAAAGAAAATCTCATATCCATAAAGTGTTGTAATGGTGCTAAAGAGCATGCACCAAATTTAAGAGTAACAAGTTTGAACACACAGTCTTGTCGAGACATATGAAGAATTGCGCGACCGTGTACAGAACATGAATGTATTGTGAACTGAGTTTTGGTTTAACGAAAAGGAAGATGATTCATATCTTGTGGAACAATCACCAAGTCATTTCCGACAATCGGCCAACGGGGCCGAGGAGTGGCATTTGTTTACAGACAAGATCAGTGGGGGGAGCAACACATTACAAATTTCTGCCGCCAATCGATACATTCAAAAGTTTTGAAGCAGTCTTTCTGAACTTTTCACAAGGATCAAACTACATGTTTTATACCGTTTACATCGACAGACCTCCACCCTAAAAAAAGAACCTGTACCATCACAACATTTTTAACAGGTGCAACACCTCATATTCCAGCTTAGAATTAGAGCAAAAACAACACATTTCCTAATTACAGGATATTTTAATCTACATTTCGAATCTACCACAACGTGAGATGTCCTTGGTTTCAAAGAACTCCTAGATGAACATGATGTTATACGGCATGTAATAAATCCTATCAATAAGTCCAAACATATCTGGGACTATGTTCTTTAAACCATCAAATTAATTTTAGCCTTTCAAGAATCTCAATACTTGACAAACTGATCTCCAACCATTTTTTGATAACCATAGACACTATGATTCATAAACCACCAAAGACAAAGACAACATTTCATTCCAGGAATTTGAAAGATATAAATGAACTGAGTTTTCAGAGTGATCTGCAGAAGAACGTAGATCAAATTGTCAAACATCGCTGTAGAAACTTTAAATTGTGCAAGGCCAAAACCCTGACCAATGCGCACCTTTAACAGCACGGACTGTGTCACAGCGACTTTGGTTCCCCTGGTTCCCCCCATGAGATTAAACAGGCAAAGCGCAAACGACATCAAGATGAGCAGGGATGGTGGAAATCAAAGCTACATGTTCACAGAGACAATTTTAAAGAAAGTAAAAACTATGTTGTGAAATTGGTACAAGAACTAAAACGTGATTATTTTATTACTTTTGGTTCTGTAGAAATCTCGTAAAGATCTTTTCGTTCTTTTTAATAAACTGCTAGGTAAGGAGAAAAAATTATATTCCCAGAAGGTGACAGTAAAGATATATGTGAACTACTTTTGTTTTATTTTTTCGGATGATTGACCTCATCAGATCTACATGTAGTTTTAAAAATGAAAGTCTGTTGTTGCCACACAATTGTACATCAAAGAAAAATGGAAAAATTACCTGAATTTCGAATGTTTTCTGAGACTGAAGAAGAATATCTAATTAGGAATTCACCAACTGTGAAAGAGACTCAATTCCTAGGCCATTTGTACATGAGTATTGGCAACTTGCTACCCTCCATCACACATGCAAAAGATGTTTCTTCGAGTAGCAGTACCAGACTCTTTTAAACAAGCAATTGTAAAACCTCTAATAAAGAAGCCTGGACAGGATGTGAAGGACATTTCAAATTATAGACCTGTGTCGCATCAACCTGTGTTGTCAAATTTTTATTATAGAAAAATCAGTATTGAAGCAAGGGACGGGGCATATACAAATACAAATAAATAACTTCCAAGAGACGTTTCAATCAGCATACAGAAAGCATCATGTACTCAGACTGCCATTCTCAGAGTAGTAAATGATATTCTTTTAGATCTTGATGGGAAAAAAAGTATATGTGCTTGTTTTCCTGGACTTGTCTGCTACATTTGATACCTTGGATCATAGTAAAAAAAATAGTATTGTACTCAATAGATTAGAACCAATTTTTTGTACCGGTAGTACAGGATATCACAGGAAATGCATTGTCATGATTTCGTTCCCATCTCTCAAATAGAAAGCACTGTGTTGATGATATCTGCTCTAATGTCCAAAGATCTGTTCTGGGACCCTGGGTCACCCACTCTTTTCACATTATACACTAACCTCTTGCTAATATTTTTATATGATCTCCAATATTATCAATTTGCTGATAATACTCAGAGTTATAGATCATATGAGCCTGAAAATCTTGATATGATGTTGACAACAATGAAACAATGTATACAAGAAGTAAAAAATTGGATAGATGATAATAAATTGAAATGAAATGATTTAACAGAAGTTATGCTCATATTAAATCCAAAACACAAAAAAAGTCCAGAGCAATTTTATGTGAACGACCATCTCCTTAAAATGCCAAGTGAATTTAAAACCCTGGGCACCATCTTAGATACAGAATTGTCAATATCACCATTAATTAGCCATCTGTGTAAAATTAATATTATTTCCCGAACAAGACAAATTAGCAATATACGCCATTGTTTAACAACCAATGTAATGCAGCAGCTTGTAACATCACTGTTTCTTTCCAATACATCTAATTCTAAGTGGTCTTCCAAAAAATAGAATTTATAAACTGCAGATAATCCAAAACCTTTCTGCAAAATTAATCACAAGAAGAAAAAACAGCAACACATAACTCCTATGCTTAAGTTACTGCACTGACTACCTGTAAAACAGAGAATAAGGACATAAATTGGCATTGTTCTGTTTTAAATCTTCATACAATATATCACCAAAGTATCTGTCAGAACGTATAAATTTCAATTAGCCTGTAAGATCATCAAGATCATCTGCTGATAACACCAGTCTTACAATGCCTGTAATGAACCTGGAAAGTTATGGCGAAAGAGCTTAGCCATGCAGGATCCAAAGTATGGAATAGTATCCCACTAGAAGTGATAACACCAGTCTTACAATGGCTGTAATGAACCTGGAAAGTTCTGGCGAAAGAGCTTAGCCATGCAGGATCCAAAGTATGGAATAGTATCCCACTAGAAGTGCGAAAATTTGCCTCACTGTCTCATTAAAAAAATGCTTGAAATGCACTTGTATCTATGCTTCTATTGCTACAACATAAACATGTTTTGTGTATGTACGCCTGTGTGTATGTTTTTTTCTAATTTGTTTAAATACAATCATAGAGACAGCCTCAAAGCTGGTGATATAAGCTAAATCAATGCCATGTATTATAAATATTATTGTTATTATTAGTAATCGTAATTATTATTATTTTTATTATTATTATTAATTACATAATATACCATCCTGCATCAGTGAATCATATCAGTCTAGTCAGAACAATTGACTACGCAAAGATATTTATAGAAAAAAAGCTTCAGACAACACTGCCACCCCCTAGAATTTGTGCAGCTTCAGTCAGCTCTGTGTGCACTGGTGGAGCTGTTACAGCCGCTCTCTCGGCAACCCATGGTTTGTCACCGCGTCTGGACATTGAGTTATTTACTTGGAGATCTACATCTCTAAACACAGATGCCTCACAAAACAAGTGTTTTTATAACTAAACCAAAATTACATCTACAGTAAGGGAAAAAATTGTTTCTCATAACTGTATTTCAGTTTATTCTGTTCATTAATAAGTTATACAAGTTCTGAATATCTGCCTTATGGTTTTTCTTGAGTCAAAAAAAAAGCAAATAGGTTAGAGGTAAAACAATACATTTCTCGCAATAGACCTATTCTTGTCTGAAGAAAAAAAAACACACACAAAAAAACAGCCGTTATCCCTAGTTTCTCATGTGAGAGTGGATAAAAACATTTCCAACCTGAGGGCACTGGTGCTTTACAAAACAAAATGATTGGTGTATGAAGCGTATGCCTCTGAACAGCAATGATCCATCGAGTTCCAATACAGCTGGACATTTCTGCAGGGTCTTGCAACAGTCTCTCTATTTCCATCTCCCTGTACCCCATCGTGTGCAGTCTCAACCATTGGTTGTATGTAGCCGTGATATTGTATTGTCTGTGCTCATTGCAGCAAGCTCCCACCTGTAGTACATTCATAATTATTGAATATTAGTAGCAATAATGATGATAAAAACAGTGGTGGTGGTTGTAGTAGTAATGGTAATGATGATGGTAGTAGTAATGCTAATGATGATGGTAGTAGTACTATTAATAATTTAGTAGCAGTAGTACCTTTAGTAGTCGTAGTAGTAGTAGTAGTAGTAGTAGTAGTAGTAGTAGTAGTAGTAGTAGTAGTAGTAGTAGTAGTAGTAGTAGTAGTAGTAGTAGTATAATAATAAATTGAAGAATACGCACAACTTAGCAACTGAGGGACACAATAAATCAAACAAAACTAGAAATTATAGAGAAAATACATATAAACGTTTCGCCTTTAATGGCTTTGTCAATACTAAAAACAAAAGCGGAGAAACAGTCTATTAGTAGTAGTAGTAGTAATAGTAGTAATAGTAGTACTAGTAGGCGTAGGCGTTAGAAGGAGGAGGAGGAGGAGGTAGAAGTAATAGTAGTTATCGTGGTATTAGTAGTAGTTGCAGTGGCAGCAGCAGCAGTAGTAATAAAAGTATCTGTTGCAGTACAGGTGCTAGGTCCCCTAACTTCAGTAGTACAGCTTCTGAGATCTCTGCAGACTAGAACTCACCTCAGGTCGTGAGGCAAACACTCTCGGTCCAGGTTATGCTTGAGGATAACGAGGGAGGCCAGAGTCTTCAGTGACGGCTCTGGAAAAAAAAGTTAATTAGCGACAACGTAAGTTTGTTTGTTGCATCATCAACAGTTATGCATACACACATCATACTAAGGAATAAGCTATTAACAAAAACCATAACCTAACAAATATGAATTTGTTTTTATCTTGCAAGCTGATCTAACAAAGTCTAAAACAAACAGGTCCTGTACATCAATGCTATGATAGTGTCAACCTATAAAATCTATAACAAACAGCTCCAATCGTTCAGTGCCATGACTATTTGTTGACCTACCAAAATCTAAAACAAACAGGTGGGTTCTATCAGTGCCATAACTGTGGGTCAACCTACCAAAATCTAAAACAAACAGGTGGGTTCTATCAGTGCCATAACTGTGGGTCAACCTACCAAAATCTAAAACAAACAGGTGGGTTCTATCAGTGCCATAGCTATGGGTCAACCTACCAAAATCTAAAACAAACAGGTGGGTTCTATCAGTGCCATAGCTATGGGTCAACCTACCAAAATCTAAAACAAACAGGTGGGTTCTATCAGTGCCATAGCTATGGGTCAACCTACCAAAATCTATAACAAACAGGTCCAATCGTTCAGTGCCATAGCTATGGGTCAACCTACCAAAATCTAAAACAAACAGGTGGGTTCTATCAGTGCCATAGCTATGGGTCAACCTACCAAAATCTAAAACAAACAAGTCCGAGCGATCAATGAGATCAGCATCCGGTTGTCCCGTCGACTGCGTCTTGTCTCCGGGCCCCGTCCCGCCAAACAGGTAGACCTTGCTGCCGACCACACACGCACACTGGCGCCGGCGAGGGCTGGGGTAGTTCCCGGGCGCGGCAAGCTTCCTTCACTGGAGCGTCACTGCAGCAGCGAGGGAACAGTGCAGGCGCGGCGCGTGAGAACATGGGAAAGCTCATCATTTTAATTGATTAGGTATGGGTAACTAAGTACTTCAAATTAAGGATTTTAATTACAAAAAATTGAATCACAATAGTATTAAAAAATATTGCCAGTTCAGAAAATAAAATTTCTCTCTAGCTGTCTACATATAATTGCTCCCCTCCATCGGAAGCCCTAGTTTTTGTATGTTTATTTTTTTCCGTTTAGAAGAGTACAAAAATATAATTGACATTAAGAGAATGAAGCCGGGAAGACTTCCAGCTACGACTATGGGTCTGATTTGCAAAGTCCATGACATTAAAAAACTATCCTTCAGAGCAAAAATTGGTTTGAAAAATTCAAATCAGCAGACTTCCACTGTTCATGTTTTAGTGGTGACAATTTTTTACATGAAAATAAATTTTAAAAAATGTACAAAAGTTGATTCAAAATTCAAAGGGCAAATGTTAAATGGGACGAAGTTCATGTAACAAAGTCCTAGACTAAGATAGGTATACTTAGCAGTAGCATTGAAATCTGAAAGCAAATCAGATAAGGGAAAAGTGTATTCTTAAATTCTAACGAAAGATTATCACAAAGTTAAGCTACAGCCACTGACCAGGGTCGAGGCAGTGCAAGTCGTTGTAGTGGATTTCTCTCACTCCGTTGTAGCCACCAAAGATGTAGATCTGGCCTTTGTATTCAACTGTAGAGAAAGGAAAATCTTCACAATCATGTTTGAGAACAAGATGACTCCAATGCATTTGTACCACATGCTAATTGCATTTGTACCACATGCTAACAGATTCCTTCGGCTTGGAGTAACAGTGGCGGCCAATCTCATTTAGGGTCCCACATTGTATTAACCTTCCTTGTTACAAGATTGTAATTTGTTTTCTTGCTTATAATTATAGCAATGCAGCTTCGTGTGAATATTATTACAGGAACACTCATGATGATGAACTAGTTTATCTTCACAGACAGAGGAGGTAACCTCTCACGGTTTCCAAAAAAAACAAACAAAGCTGTCAGAATTATCTGCTAAGGTACTTTAACGATATTGTTTGTAGACCCCAAATTCATTCCGCATGCTTTTTTCCGTAAGCGTAATTCACACATTTCCTCCACAGACATTCAACCTTGAAAACTAAAATCAATATAATTTGTAATCACAACTCTAAATTTTTTCCTAATTTTACTTTTCCGTTAAAAAAAAAATGAAATTTAGAAAGAACTTTTGGTACAAATCTTTTCGGCCAAACTGCTCACACGCTGAGTGACTCCTGCGGCCACTGGGAGCGTTGGTGCTGGTCAGCCGCGTCCACGTGTTGGTCAGGGTGTCAAACGACATTATTCTGTTGCAGTAGATCTCATTGTTTGTGAACTGGTCCCCACCAACGTCACAGCGCCCCCCGAACACATACATGGTGGTTCCGATGGCAGTGGTTGTGTGGAAGTCTCGCCATCTCGCTGGCTTGCCCTGAAGACACAAGGAACAGCTGCAATCAACGGCAGATATGGAGCAAGAGCTACAGCACCATCAGATACAGAGCAAAACGGACAGCACCATCAGATACAGAGCAAAATGAACAGCACCATCACAGGTACAATTCTCTCACTTTTCCCATCTGTTCTAAATTCGTCACAGGGTTTAAATATTGCCCTTTTCTCCTCTTGTCTCTCTTAATGTAAGGGGTGACTCACCATTCTTTTGATTTATGTAGTTTATTTGTTATAATTCTCTATCACTCCTCTCCCCCCCTTTCTCTCTCTCTAGCCTATCTTTCGATCCTACTCAATCCACGTAATAGCTGCTAGATCTCGGCGTGAGTTTCGTTTGATTGGGGAAACTTTGTCTCTAGCGTTAAGTTTCTGTGGTCGCTTTTTTTTTTATTTGAGAATATCTAGGGTAACGTAGAATCCTTAGTTGTCGATCGGGGCCGTGATCCCTAGACCGTTGGGGCACTGTTTCCCCAGTTCCCTCAGTTTCTGGGGAACTCTTGGGAAGTCCGGGGAAACGGAGTGCTCCAGGTAATTCCTTTCATCCGCGGAAATTTGCGCTAAATTTCAGTATTAAATTGTGTTCTCTTTTGATTCTTTTTCAGTACCACTGGAATCATCAATGAGGAAGTGTCCATTGTGTGTGGGTGCAGCAATGTGATTTCCAGTTTCTGCTTGGATATTAATTATTATATATTTTCTCACTTTTACACTGTATGTCAGAGCTGCAGTAGTGATTTGGAAAAGCGACCAAAGAAACTTAACGATAGAGACAACGTTTCCCCAATCAAACGAAACGCATGCTGAGATCTAGCGGCTATTATGTGGATGGAGTAGGATCGTGAGATAGGCTGGAGAGAGGGGGGGAGGTATAGAAAATAATTAACAAATAAACTACATAAAACAGAACAGAACAATCCTATATATCAATATTAGGGGTTGAAAAATATTAAATGACAGAAGAAAAAAAAAGTTATCATTTGAGTCACATCAGTGTTACATGCCATTCTCCCTTCAAATGTCAACAGTAGGTATGTTGGGCTTTTTGTGCAAACTTTCTCATGTTTTGTAATGTAAAAAAAATCACAAGTTACAAATATTTGCCTGGACCTGAAACAAAACATACAGCTAAACTTTGGATGCGATGAAAGTCACTGGGTGCAGGAGCATAAGTGAATCTTGCTTTTTCTAAGGTGTAGAAACCTTACATAGTGCACATCTTGTTCTCCCTTCACTCCTGTACATCTTGATCGCAATCTCAAAATGAACAAGCCATGTAGAAGGACAAAAAGTGTCAAGCGATTTTTAGAAAGAGAGAGGAGAGAGAGAGAGAGAGAGAGAGAGAGAGAGAGAGAGAGAGAGAGAGAGAGAGAGAGTCAGAGATAGAAATTCTATATGTCAGTTTTACAATCTGTAGAGTTTTGTTTGACATCTGCAGACAAAGTTATCCCTGATCACTTACCAAAATACGCAGAGGAACCCATTCAAATGTTTTCAAGTCCAGGTAGCTGACATCGTTTGAAAATCTGTCAGTCTGGGGACGGCAACAAAAAAAGCTTCAGGGTTAAAATGGTGTGAATCAATGATGAGGCAAGGAGCAGAGAATTTCAGATGTTAATAATTTTGATAATAAAGATGTATTGACCTTAGATAAAAAACGTTACAAGTACAGATTTCTTGCCATTTTGTTACAAATCAGTTGAATCACATGTTTACTTCAGTAGTTTTATTTTTGCACAAACTTGAGAACCGCACAAACTTGAGAACTCACAAATTCTTCATATCCAGCAAATATGTACATGCGATCGTTGATGATACAGGCAGAATGTCCATCCCGTGCTTCTGGTATAGGACCTGTCACGTGTGGCTTGTCCCAGCTGAGCGTGGCTGAAAAACAGCAGGGAGGGTTCTATTCATCTCAACATTCAGATTAATTAAATAGTAGCAATAACAATAATAATAATAATAAGAAGAAGAAGATGAATAATAAGAAGAAGAAGAAGAATAATAATAATAATAAGGAAGATAAGAAGTCAGCCCTGTTCCCCTTAGCATGGGGCTGCCATGTTCACGCTTTGGTTTTCTTAAGGCAAGCCTGGCTGTGCTCTGTATAGGCAAGAGCTGATCTAACTAGTCATTGGTAATGCTAGAAAAGACCAAACATACATGCTTCACTTAGCTATAAGTTCTACAAGATTCATCACAATTAGACAACCTCCCCAAGGGGTGCTCTGATGTTTCCACGGTTGTTCAACGCTGACATGCACACTAGTATACTATAACTATTGCAGAAGCTTTTGGTGAACCAACCTCCGTCGAAGCGGAACAAGAGTTTGCAGGCTCCTTTGCTGTCATTCCTGCCTCCCCAGATGTAGGCCATGCCCCCATACTCCACAGCTGTGTGTCCGTAGCGCTGGTACGGAGTTGTGCTCGCCTCCTCCTCGGCCGGTGGGGAGAGCAGAGTCCACCGCAACGTCACTGGGGGGAGGTTTTAGTGTTACAGGATTGTTTCAGGCATTCAATGATAACGTAAGTTTGAAGATGATAGCGTGAGACAAAATACCAATTGTGTAAAATCAAGGAGCGTAAAAGTTCATCCAGTTCTTGTGTTGTGCATTGATGGTTCGCAATCAATTCTCACTGTACAGAGTATCATCAGTATGCTCACAGCCTAAATATATGCAAGGCACCCAAAAAAAAAAAAATACAAAAATAGGTATAGTGCAGCTCTAAGAATACAAAACGATACAAACACGTAAGCTTTCTGACGCAAGCCTTCATCAGACGAAAAAAATATGACTAGATTGAAAAAAGAAGTAAAACAGTTTTTTTTACCTACACACTAAGAAAGAGAAATACAAAAATATAAAATAGATAAATATACAAATAAAACATCTAAATGTAAAATAAAAGCAACAGTAGTGAAGAAATCAAATCTAGATCCAAAAAGAGAGTCAGATATAAAGATTAGTCGTAAACGGAAAGACAGAGAGAAGAGAAAAGAGTTGTATGGTGAAAGGTTACTGCACCATACCTATTTTTGTATTTTTTTTTATGCCTTGCATGTTGTTTACCAAGCTCTACTGCGACATTCACATTTAATTGATTATAAAGCCTAAATGTAGTAGGTTTTCAAAGGTCTTTGTTTTTACTGTGTACTAAAATGACTATGTATATGTGTCCTTCAACCTGAATTCATTCTAGAAGAAGAAGAAGAAGAAGAAGAAGAAGAAGAAGAAGAAGAAGAAGAAGAAGAAGAAGAAAAAGAAGAAGAAGGAGAGTAGTTGCAGTTATGTTGGTTTAACATCCTATGTCAGCACTCTATAGGCTATAATAGAAAGAAAGGCATAAAAAAGAATATCAAAGGAAAGAATAATGTTCAAAAATAAAAATCCAATTTAACTGAGTAATCCAAAACTATGAATAGAACTTTAAGAAATGAAGCACCTGTGTTGAGCACATGAACATCCATGGGTCTCGTCGTCTCATAGTCCTCTCCATTACAGTAGCCACCAAAAGAGAAAATTCTGGCACCGATGGCAACAGCTGCATGGTTCACCCGTTTTGGACCTCCCTCTAGATGTATGGTCCATGTCAACATGTTGAACTTGCTTTCTTACAAGCTGACAGCCACACTGAAAAACAAAACCATTGGAGAAAGAGAGAGATAGAGAAACAAAGTTAAGTCATAGCCTGATCCCACGTATGAAAACTCGTCAATTTTGGTAAACAAGAAAATCTAGAGACCAAAGTTCCAATGTTTCCAATTTAAAAAAATTACAACCAAGTCTGAAGCATACACAAAAAGGAAGAGAAGAGGGAGTTTAAAGTAAACGAACTATGGAAGCCGCTCCTATGAGAGGATGAAGATCAAAGGAGATATTGACCAAAGAAAAAATAAAATCCATTTGATAAAATTCACTAGATTTAGACTTGTTTTTCTTCTAAAAAACATTCACGGGATCACTAGATTTGGCAATAAGTCACTAGCGCTGGCAAACCTGCTTGTTTGTTGTTGTCTCTTTTTTTTCGTTTTTTGTTTTTATTTTTGCTTTTTTTTGTTTTTTAATTTTTTTAAATTTTTTTTTTGAAGAAAGAACTAGATCTATGGTGTATATAGCCGACAGGTCGAGAAAATATTCCGCGCTTTGGCACCTCTCACCTTTTCGTGACACGCGTTGGCATCAATACATGTACCGTATAATAGATCTAAGTGTAAACCGAACCAAAAAAACTGTTTTTGATTACCTTGCTCTTGTCACCGAAATCCCCAACTTTCACGGTTGGTACAAGCAAACATTTGGTTCACATTCATCCTGAATTTTTTATTCCAGACAATTGTATATGTTAATCTTCAAGGCTGGATACCGTTACAAAATACTGTCATATTATCGTGTTGGCTTGTCCGTTGCACCAGACGTAACCCCCCGCACGATTCACCTGTCTTGGACTAGCCGTACTGTTCCTCTCTCCGGGTTTAACGTCTCCTAGGTTCCCCTAGGGGATTCAGGGCTATCCTTACTGCCTGGGTGGGCCTCTTTTATAGCCAACCGCTGATGTCATTCACCCTTCCTCTTACCGCTTTGCCTGTTCTTCCCTCTGTGCTTAGTGTTTGCTCCCAGAACGTGTTTTTCTAAACTAAGCCAGTATGGTTTAATTTTGAGTTCATGTCGTAAAAACGAGTATGTCATGGTTTCTCTTGTATGCTATCCGTATCATTCTGAGCATTTTTAGACACCAATGCAGTGGCGCTGGGGCAGGAGCGCCGGCCTCTCTCTCAGCAAGTGTTGGCGTCAAGCACCACAATCACCACTTGGTTTGTCTACCGTCTGGTTGGGTCCATGACAGTACATGTATAATGTGAGTTCATCTTCATGACCAACCAAGTCCCGGGTAGGCCTACCCGCGCCGGTATCCTGTCGCCATGTGGGATATTTCTTGAGATTAAGGATGCGTTAAACCACGGGCCAGCTTCCCTTTCTCCGACCATAATCATGAGGCCAGCTCTTCTAAACTTGTTTCCCTTAGAAGTTTGAGCGACTCAAATGCTATGTTTTTAAGATGACAGTGAGAACAGGGAGAGGGGAAATGTTTGAGGAAAGGGGGGGGGGGGGGGGGGGGGGGGGGGGGGGTGGCGTCAGTGAAAAGTATGGTCTGAACGATTTTTTATGATTTGTTCAAACTTTTCTCCATATTGAAAAGCTGCCAGGTCAAGCTTACTTCCTGCGCACAGGGAGGGATTTCCGAAAATGTATTATTTATAAATTAGAGTTAGTATCTAAGTCGATTTCACGGAGCTGCTGAATACGAATTCCAAAGGGGGGAATCGCATTCAGTGAAGATTGGAATTTTTCTACATATCTTGTATGGAAAACAGGGTGAAAAGCAGAACTGCCAGTGTGTGATTTTACATGAAGATTAAAGACATGTTGTAACTAGTAAGGATAGTTTGTTTCTTCTTTTTACAAGGATGGTTCGTCTGCAGCTACGTAAAGGCTTTCTACCGTGGTGGTACGAAAGGCTCCGAGTCCGAGGCTGAGAGTGGTGGTAACCCCGCGGCGCTTTGAAGGCCGCCCGACGGCCAGATGACCAGTCTGGATCTGGCACGGGTGACTGGGTGTGAAAAAAAACGGGTTGTAGTTGAGGCATACATGTATCTGTTCGCCAAATAAACTGATGCTCTGAGTGTTGCGCTGTTATCGCTGACATTTTTTTTCAATTATATCTATAACTAAATTTCATTAAACTATATAATTATTTATATTAGTATTACGCTGAAAAGTTGGTTGATTTCACAATCGTGTGTGTTTCTGCCTTTTGATTTTATTAAATAAGTAATCTTTAATTGCTAATCGTGTGTGTGTGTGGGGGGGGGGGGGAATAAAGTAGAAGCCAGTTATTACTTTCTTTCCGGCAGGTGATCGCAATGAAACTTATATAATTTTAAATAGCTGTCACAGTGGGTGTGGTATCTTTCAATTAGAATCCTTTTTTTAAATTTAATCTAATTACACGGAACAACATTCCTCCTGTGTGCATTGTCTCTTGACTGAAAGGCTTATGCGTTTATACACATGTATCAGCTGAGGATCGAAACGTTTGGCGTCCTACTTGTCGATCCAGAGCACTAATGCTAGAGATATCTGGCGCCCTATGTTGCTAAAAAAATGCCACCTTCAAATAAATGTTATGCCCCATAGGTTTCCTACATAGATAGGCAGAAAAAAAGGGGATGGGTGGAAAAAAAAAGCGGCGACACTAAATATTTGAACCTTTGACCTTCTGCTCCCCAACCACGAACACTCGAGACTCATCTATCTTTACGCCCCTGCTGAGCCAACGCTAATAATACAGATATTGAAATTTAATTAGATCTACAGACATTTTTGGCCACTTGCCGAGTATCGCACTGTCTGCTTCAGTATAATGTGACCGGCTGAGACAGGAGTCATGGCATCCCCGCCCTGTCTCGTGTGTGGCAGCACATAAAATTGTCAGACGTTAGTCTTGGGGGCCGTCCACAATATAGCCTATATAGTGCTGATGTTGGACGTTAAACCAACTCAACAATTGCTTGAGAACGTAGGCCACGTGAGGCGGTAATGATCAAAGATTATCGAGCGAAGCACCGGCAACTACAGTACGTGTTGGCCTACTAATACATGTAGTACCATCAAAGAGATTCCCCTATAAATAAGAGTACCATCCACATAAACTCAGTAGCCTACATGGTAAAAGCGAGCCAATTGCAATTACAAGACCACAGCCACACAAATAGAACAGGTCTGGGTTCAACATGCAAATGCAATGTAGCCAGCGCCTGTTTCACACCAGTGTGTGTGTATCTCATCTGTCTGTCTTTGTGTCTCGTGAGGCGGCGTTTACACTTTTACTTCTATGTGAATCAGTCAAAGCATATCTTTCATCACCATCTTTGGTTCTTCCCCCTACTTCAATGGTTCAACACCGCCAGGTTACCCAAGATCTCTACGTGGGCCATCTTGCTCCTTCCTCAGCCCACTCCTTTCTTAGAGATCCAGGCTAGCATCAGTGATACAGTATAACCGCCATAATGTGACAGGGGGGCTGAGATTAGTGAGAATCCTCCAAACTGTTCAATAATTCATTGATTTCATTGGTTAATACAGTGGACCACGGATACAGTTTACATCTATGATGTACATGTATAGCGATGTCAGCGGGCCAGCTCCCAAACTTTGTCACATACGAATAAGAGGTTTCATCACAGGCAAGGTCGTAGTAAAGACAAGAGATTTGAGTTTAACTTATTGCTTTTAGTTTTGCTTTTGTTTTGGCTGTTGCTGTTTTTCTCACTTATTGAAAGTTTGAAAACAGCTTCGTTGTTTCCCGAAGTGAGTTCACCTCCTCCATTAGCTAAAATTTGGTTTCAAACAAAAAAAAAATTGTCCGCGTTCAATGAATAAGATTTGGCGTTAATCTTAAGTTTGAGTGAACATTTTCAAAAGAAGATGATGCCGCTCGAACATGGGAGACTGGGGGTGGATAAAAACTAGATTCAACTGAGACTTCCCGAAGAAACCTACAGACATACGTGTTCCAGTTTATCCCACTTGACGCTCGTCAATCATGAGCACAACCCAACTTCAAATGATACAGGTAACTGCACAGTTCCAACCTTCACCAAGATAAATGTACCAATAATGGATCTGTTAGGTATATGGATCTGTATGTGTGTGTGTGTTTGTGGCGTTTTGGTCTGAACAGTCACATTAACAAAGTGTTTACGCTAATGCGCCACACAGCGGTACACATACTAATTTGCCATGTGCAGTAGATTTACGTCTGAGAGAAACCACACTTCTGCTATTTCAGATACAGGCACTCCTTAACAACGTTACAACACACCTAGACCAAGTTCGTTGTCCCATTATTTTTCAGTAATCGAGAGTTGTGCTGCATTACTAAATTAGGGATCACGATTTAGCACCGCCCGGTGAAAATTATGAGAGAGAGAGAGAGAGAGAGAGAGAGGCAGAGAGAGAGAGAGAGAGAGAGAGAGAGAGAGAGAGAGAGAGAGAGAGAGAGAGAGAGAGAGATAAACAGAGGCGCACGTGGCTGTGTCGGGCCGCACCTACCAGTACCACTACCAGACAGCATTGGCGACAGAGTTCAATTTTCAAACAAAGATTTTACACCCCCCACCCTCAGACACCCGCGCTGGCTAGATCATAGATGCGTCTCTATAGTTCGACTCTTTGAGCAAGCTCACAAACAAAAGGGAGTGGCGGCACGGAACCTACGGCTGATCACTCAGTGCGCACACATACACATCCCCATCCAGTCATTTTTTGCATGTCGAGCATGCTTGTGTATGATCTCTCTACAAATTTGACACGCAGTCACCTATACACGTGTACTTCACTACGCCTGAGTTTTCCCATAGCTCTGTATTTGCTGAAATCTCTGAAAATCCAAACCACTACTCGACTTCATGAGAAATGAAATGAAAACAGCTGTTAGTGTTATCTGCATTAAAAACAACTCTGGAAGGAAGTGAAACTCTTCTTTATTCTATAGGAATGGTTTCGATTTATTAAGCGGTGTATAGAAGCTTTAGTCAGCCATAAAATAAACCCTCTTTTAGGATTGGCCGCAACACCAACGTCCGATTTAACAGCGGTAAACAAGTCTAGGGTTAAACTTTCCAACAGAACAAAAGATTAAAGAGATTCATAAAAAACTCTTTCACTGAAAATTTTAAAGAAATTTTAATAAGTCAGTCAGGATTTCAAAAGTGTAAATAGATTCCTACAACCTTATGAAATAACACTTTGCGTATAACCATCTATCATCAGAAATACACATACAGTGCATGGAACAGTAGGCTGTAGGTATATTATACAAAAACCAAAGCATCACTTTATTAGCTTCACATCCTAAAGAATCCAATATGAAAATGCACTAGCTGAGATTCAAAAGTTGGAGTTTGACCTCCTGCTTGTCATTTCACAGCACTAACCACAGTACTTCATGATAAAGCAGGCTAATCAAATATCACTGTCGATGGTGTGTTGCGTTATGTGTGAAGGGATCCAGCTAGTTTTGCGAGGGCCATCATATTTTAATACAGTTCAAAATAGCTTGCACAGGAAAAATAGCCCGAAAGCTGTAACATGTTAAGTTACACACAGTGAAGCCAGAAGCTTTCCTTGATGAATAGATCATTTGTACACAATGTGAAGCCAGAAGCTTTCCTTGATGAATAGATCATTTGCACACAATATGAAGCCAGAAGCTTTCCTTGATGAATAGATCATTTGCACACAATATGAAGCCAGAAGCTTTCCTTGATGAATAGATCATTTGTACACAATATGAAGCCAGAAGCTTTCCTTGATGAATAGATCATTTGTACACAATGTGCAGCCAGAAGCCTTCCTTGATGAATAGATCATTTGAGCGAGATGAAGCTGTCAGGATGCGGCAGGCTGGAAATACTTGCTTATGTCCTCTTGCTGGCTGCTAGGCATCGCATTCACAATCTAAGAGAATAGATAACATAGAGAGGAATACAAAAACTAGTGGTACTTGCACTAATTCACATCATCATCACCAATGTTGCAACTAGAGGTAGAATCAATACACATTTAAAACAATCTGGAAATAATATTAATACATGTAACACAACAATGTATAGGGTTAAGCATTTTTTTTAATAAGACAGTGAAGCAAATTTTAACACTTCTAGTAGGATACTATTCCAAACTTTGGATCATGCAAGGCTAAAAAAACACTTTCAACAAAACATTACAAATTCATTACAGACATTGAAAGACTGATATTATAAGCAGAAAATCTTAATAATCTTACAAGCTAAAAAAAATAAATAAAATCAGAAAGATACTTTGGTGAAATATAGTATAAAGATTAAAAACAAAAAAAATGCCAATTTATAGTCCTTATTCTCTGTTAAACAGGTAGAACAGTGCAGAAACTTAAGCATAGGAGTTGTGTGTTGTTGTTTTTTCTTCTTGTGATTAATTTTGCACAAAGGTTTTGGATTAACAGCAGTTTATAAATTCTATTTTTTGGAAGACCACTTAGAATTAGATGTATATATTGCAATTAACTAATTTGGAAAGAAACAGTGATGTTACATTGGTTGTTAAACAATGGCGTATATTGCTAATTTTTCTTGTTCGGAAAATAATATTAATTTTACACAGATGGCTAATTAATGGTGATACATGTATTGACAATTCTGTATCTAAGAATTTAAGATGGTGCCCAGGTTTTTAAATTCACTTGACATTTTAACTAGGTGGTCATTTACATACATTTGTGGTGGACTGATTTTGTGTGTAATAAAGAGAATGAAATAAAGAGCATGACTTCTGTTTTATCATCATAATAGTAATAATAATGATAATAATAATAATAATAATAATAATAATAATGATAATAATAATAATAATAATATAATACATGTAACACAACAATGTATAGGATTAAGCATTTTTTTAATGAGACAGTGAGGCAAATTTTCGCACTTCTAGTGGGATACTATTCCATACTTTGGATCCTGCATGGCTAAGCTCTTTCACCATAACTTTCCAGGTTCATTACAGGCATTGTAAGACTGGTGTTATCAGCAGATGATCTTGATGATCTTACAGGCTAATTGAAATGTATAAGCTCCGACAGATACTTTGGTGACATATTGTATGAAGATTTAAAACAGAACAATGCCAATTTATGTCCTTATTCTCTGTTTGACAGGTAGCCAGTGCAGGAACTTAAGCATAGGAGTTGTGTGTTGTTGTTTTTTCTTCTTGTGATTAATTTTGCACAAAGGTTTTGGATTAACAGCAGTTTATAAATTCTATTTTTTGGAAGACCACTTAGAATTAGATGTATATTGCAATTATCTATTGGAAAGAAACAGTGATGTTACAAGCTGCTCATTACATTGGTTGTTAAACAATGGCGTATATTGCTAATTTGTCTTGTTCGGGAAATAATATTAATTTTACACAGATGGCTAATTAATGGTGATATTGACAATTCTGTATCTAAGATGGTGCCCAGGGTTTTAAATTCACTTGGCATTTTAAGGAGATGGTCGTTCACATAAAATTGCTCTGGACTTTTTTTGTGTTTTGGATTTAATATGAGCATAACTTCTGTTAAATCATTTCATTTCAATTTATTAATAATAATAATGATAATAGTAATAATAATAATAATAATAATAATAATAATAATAATAATAATAATAATAATAATAATAATAATAATAATAATAATAAAAATGAATCACTTATGAAAAACATGTAAGTACACATTGTAATCACCTGACTGAGCTGTAGTGTTGAGGAGTTTGAGCGAGGGCAGACGTAGCACAGAAGTTTCTCCGGATGCATGTCCAGCTGACAGAAGCAGTGCCTCATGGGAGATTTTGTTCCATCTGAATAAAGTGAAGAGCAAACAGCAGGGTCAAGTGATGGTTGAAAACATGTGGATCCTTTTTCAACTTGTATGCTAGAGCATCAGTGAAGAATAACATGGAATTATTAAGGTAGATTGCTTTGTCCTTCTGAATGTATCAGGTATGTCACTCAGTATTTCTCTCTTAGCTATTTCCTCAGGTTTGTTCCTGCCTCCCTGTCCTTTTTGGAACTGTTTGGTGTTGGGACTTTAAGTTATCCTGATGTGTAGCTTCTTTTCTTCCCATCAAAAATAAGTTAGTAGATTGCATGAAAAATAAAATAGTCAATTTGCAGCTGCTTTGTTCATTTAATTATTTAATTTGATTTGAATAGATACATGATACAATTTGCCACACATTGTTGCACCTCTTGCAAATATTTCACACAACTGTTCATAGGGACAGTCCAATACAGACACTTGTGACTTATATAATGGGGACAGGCCAATACAGACACTAATATAATGGGGACAGTTCAATACAGGCACTTGTGACTTAATATAATGGGGACAGTTCAATACAGGCACTTGTGACTAATTATATAATGGGGACAGTTCAATACAGGCACTTGTGACTAATATAATGGGGAAAGTTCAATACAGACATTTGTGACTTATATAATGGGGAAAGTTCAATACAGGCACTTGTGACTAATAATATAATGGGGACAGTTCAATACAGACACTTGTGACTAATAATATAATGGGGAAAGTTCAATACAGAAACGTGTGACTAATACAATGGGGACAGTTCAATACAGACACTTGTGACTAATATAATGGGGAAAGTTCAATACAGACAGTTGTGACTAATATAATTATACATATACCAAATTTTAAAAGATATCCAGAAAAAGAAAAACAAAAAAGGTTAAAGAAAGAATCAATAAGAATGAAAAGATTTCCACAAGACATTGAACTTGCAGGTTTCGTTTTGTTTAGCTCACCATTTATCCTGGACCTTTTCTGACTTGCCAGGAAAATATCTTCCTCTGGTTGTGGCTTAAAGGTACATGCTATTCGAACTGTTTCCCCTGGAACATAGAAACACCATTTAATCCGCTAGGAGCTTACTCATCTACGAGGAGCATCAAACAATGTAAAACAAATTTTCTACCTCAGCACCTTTGGTCGTCTTAATACTATTCTCTTGAGATCCACTCAACTTTGAGCTGCCAAAATCAATAAAAAAAATTTGGCAATTAAAAACTCAAAGTATAAAACCAGGCTAAAGAATGCTCTTGAAAATACATTGCATATTTCTGACCCTGCATATTTTTGTTATTTGAAACGGCAAAATTTGCAAAAAATTTGCCACGAAAACTGCCAACATTTGCCACAAAATTTATCATAAATGCCTAAAACTGCCATAGAATTTGCCAAACAGTGTGGCGACATGATAAATGAAAACTTTTCTTTACATCAGAGCTAGCTTTGTAAACTCAGGGGCCTTTTTTGTTTCTTTAAATTCCATATAAAACTATTTACCAATGCTTTTTATATACTAAATAAATATCAGTCCTAAAAAATTCACTCTGCAAAGTGACCAGGTTGTGAAACCGGGAAAAAGTCGGGAATACTAACTAAAACTGTTACCTGTAAGGACAAACTCTCGGCTTGGTGTTTTCTTCTTATTGTCCACATTCAAACTTCCAGCTTCATCCAAAGCAGTCTCTAAGGGAGATTTTATTAAGCTCAAGACTTCCTGGCAAAAACAAAACAAAACCTTCCCATGATTATCAGTACATGTGTATCACAAGAACCTAAAGAGAATCGAAATATCACAAAACAGAACTCTTAGATTATCACTTAGTGCAGATACAATATCATTATCAATTTGTAAGAAGTCCTTGAGAAATTTTGCTCCTCAGAGTTGTTGGAAAAGTCTTTGCCTGGGCCATCTTGACCTGCCTCGAGAAGCGGACATCCGGACAGAACGCGTCTACCCTGAGGGAGGTTTTATCTTGGTCAGTAGTGAATATGATCTGCTCTCTTTGCTAACTTAATTCACTGGAAACTCAGAGAGTAACAGATGTTCCTGTATATCGCCTTTATTGGCCTAACCGAGGAGTTTGATCTAGTCAGCAAAGACGTAGTTTTCAAAATCTTCCTCAAGATTGGATGCCCACCAAAAGAGCAGAACCTGGTAGAAGCATTGTACTCCAATGTGAAGGGAAAGTGCAGGTTAATGTGCGTTTCTGAGAGCCTTTTGACATACAAGGCAATGTGAAGCAAGACTGAGTCCTTGCCCTTACACACTTTGAGAGAGCTTGCGACGGGGGACCGACTGGCACCAAACCTGCACACCAAAGATGTCTGCAAGAGAGACATGGAAGTTCTCGACATCAAAACAGAGTACCGGTACTGCAGATAACCGATCAAGATGAAAGAGTATCCTGTACATTGTATATACAATTCAAGTCAGAGGCAGAGGCAGAGACTGTCACCTTGGTGTCTACAGCTACAGCTACAAGAACCAATGTCTCTGCAAAGTAGACAGGGTTTTTCCATGATCAAGCTTAATCAACACATGCCTTCAAGGTCAACAAAGCTATCTGTCCACTCCTCCTCAAGAAAAACAAAACAAATGATGGCCTTATACAAATATGTGTATCAATAAAAAAATTCTAGTTGTTTGGTACCCAATATTACTTATTAGAAGCAATAATTTTTTATGAGATTTACAATCCCGAAATTCTGAGTGGAGAAGGATAGACGAGCTGAATTTTAGACAGCAGACTTTTAGTTCGCTAGTCTAGAGCCCTAAGAATTTCAAAACTATTAGTAGTGCAAAAAAACAAAAAAAAAACAAAAACAAATGGTCATAGCCTACTGTCTAGTTGTGAAAAACAATCTCTAGCTATATAACAACATTTGTTTAGATGGAAGAACTTACATGCAAATGGCAGGACTGAAACCATGAGCTTTGAAAACCGTTTCCTAAATGCGACTGGGTCAGAAAAGGCTGAAGATCAATATGGACAGCTCTTGATTCTTTGACCTGTAAAGTTAAGTTTTAAATTTATACAGCAAATGACGTCGAGTGGATTGATGAACAAGACAAACAGTTCATACAAAGAGACGTGGCAAAATGCAGTCCCGAATGTCACTACCGTGAGGCATTTTTATAACAGGTGGTGAAACTCGCACACAAAAGCAAACAGCACAGTTTAAATACACCTTTGGTAAGAGGATACGCATATATCTTTTTAATGGTATTAATTTGAAAGAAATCAGATTGCAATGTCGGGAGATATTACAGTGGGAACATGTTACATTCTCCCCCCCCCTCATCTAGTTCTAGGCCCTGGGCGTAGACAGTAGAACTTCTCACCAAGACAAATTTTGACACAGACGATTCTCTGCAAACATGAAGGTCATTCATCTTGGCAAAATATATTTTTTTTTTTATCTTTCCTTGGACTTGCCCAATCCTTGAAATATTTAGATCTAGATCTAATCCATAGCCTTCTAATAAAATTTGCATATGAAAAAAGATCTAATATGGAATTCAATCAATGAATGGCCAAGTCTACATGTTCTAGACTATCTACTAGAAATCTAGATTAGATCTAGAGTCTATGTTTGAAGAGATCTTGTCCAATTTTGCTTCTGTATAAATAATTAAGAGATACGCTAGCCAGGGCGAGGTCATGTCGTTTAACATAATTATTTGGACACAGTACTTTTCAAGTTTTCAATGATTAGCATTTAAACCGTCCTGGCAGTTCAACTTCTGAAGTGAAAGTGAATTTAAACATATCGAAAGTAACAGAAAGTGGCTATGTATACTTATATTCATTATAATTCAAGAAAGCTGCCAGATTCCCTCAATCTAGTTGTGAATGTTGGCTTTAGCTCTGATCAGTATACTAGTTTATTTTCATTGCCTTAAAAATTTTAATCAATAAAACTTATTCCAATGAAAGGAGGCTCACATTATTGTTATTATTATTATTTTATTATTTTATTATTTTATATTATTATTACTGTTATTATTGTTATTGTTGTTGTTGTTGCTGTTGTTGTTGTTGTTGTTGTTGTTGCCGGAGGAATAGCTTTTTTAAATATTGTTCGGTTGCCGTATACATAGCCACTTTCTGTTACTTTCGATATGTTTAAATTCACTTTCACTTCATAAGTTTCATAAAATGTTGAACTGCCAGTGCCAGAACGGTTTAAATGCTAATCATTGAAAACTTGAAAAGTACTGTGTCTTATTATTATTATTATTATTATTATTATTATTATTATTATTATAATCGTTTCAAAGCGCTCCAGGAAAGGGGAAAACTTCATCATAGTTAATAGTACATAGGCCTACTTGACAGAATTAGAAGCACACTTGTCTTTTAATCCAAATGAAAGATCATTGAGTGATAATATGTGAATCTTGTTTTGCTCTACCCACATTATTCTCTTCTGCACCATAATACGACTTGCAAAGGCATAAGTTGAGATAAAAAAAACTATTTAACGAAAACAAAACGAAAACAACAACAACAACAACAACAAAAAACAACAACTCACAATCATCATCATCATCATCATCGGGGTTCCTTCTCCTTTCGGAGGTTGGATGCCACGGATCTCCATCTTTCACGGTCTCTTGCGATTTCACGACATTGGTTGTTTTTCAATCCAGTTGTTTCCTCAATGTTTTCTATCCAGCTCTTTCATCTTCTTCCTCGTCCTCGTTTTCCTTCTATTTTTTCCTTCAAGGACATTTCTTTGAAGGGTGTCGTGTCTTCTCACGTGTCCATAGTATGCCACTTTCCATTTTTGTATGTTTTTTTTTTTCTGTTTGACTAGTTGTTTCATAACTTCGCTGTTTGTCTTTTTGTCTTTCCATGATGTCCATGATGTCCATATCCACATTTCCATTGTATATACGTTTCTGTAGGACCGATGTGAGTGTCCATGTTTCACCTGTTTGACCATTGTTTGTGTTTTCTTCTTGTTGATCTTCAGACCGTACCTGCTACTTTCTTCTTTGACTCTTGTTACTAGTGTTGGAAGATCTTCCTCATTTGCTGCGAGCAATACTGTGTCATCGGCATATCTCAAGTTGTTTATATTATGTCCCCCAACAACGATTCCTGGTGGTTCTTCTCCCTCTGTCTCTACTTATCTGAAAATGTATTCTGTGTATAGGCCTACATTGAATAGTAGCAGTGAAAATACACATCCCCGTCTTACTCCTCGTTTAATTTTCACTGCTTCCGTAAGGCTTTCTCCGATCTTAATGTGTGTTTTTTGCTTCCAGTAAAGGTTTGCGATAACAGTAGTGTCATTTTCATCGATTCCAGTATTCTGTAGTTTCAATCAACTGCTCATGGTTCACTATGTCAAATGTTTTGGAGTAGTCAATAAAACAAGCGTATACATTTCTCTGCTAAGATCTTTAAGTTTTAAGATTGCTTCTCTCGTTCCATCGTTTTTCCTGAAGCCTGCCTGCTCTTCACCCGCCTCTGTATTTATCTTATTTCCAATTCTATTCAGAATTATACTCAGGAGGAGTTTTAACACATGGCACGTTACTTCCAAACATAGTTAAAAATGAAGCTCTTCATGAATAGTATACGAATGCCTTTGTCATAGACAAATAAATATTCTAAAAAAAATGTCATTGTTAGAATCGACTACTTTTATGTCGCAGTAAGGTTTAAAATTACAAATACATTTCACCCAAATTGTTTCAGCTTTTACTATTTATCGCCGTCACGTTATTTTATTAGAACATTCTTTGAATATTTAAATGATATTTGTGTAAACTTTGAAGAAAAAGTGTGTGTAGTTTAAGTAATCGTTTAATACCACAATGAAGTCAATTATTTCTTTACTTCCTCCAATCACAAGTACTGAAACAAATCACTCCTTCTCTGGTGGCAAACGAACCCAAATTTCAAGTTTTCATTTTTAAGCAATTATTTTCTGAGCCCATCAAATGATCTACCAGCAACTGTGGTATTTCTGGTTTGTGGAAAACAATGCTGTAAAAGTCTCTGGATGATTGCGATTTAAGCACCTTAGTTTGCCGACTGCTGGTAAGATTAGATTCTAGATCAGGCTCTATAATCGAGATCTAACCTAGCATCTAGATTAGATTAGATAGATCTAGAGGTAGAATGCACTAATATGATGTTGCTTACGTCTCGTCGTAAGCCTTCTTATTGTTACGATGAGATGTAAGCTACGCCTTGATTACAAGTGCATTCTAGCTTAGATCTAGATCTAATTATAATCTAGATGGTGCCCAATATAGATTTAGAATCTATCTATATCACTCAAGAGTCAAGGGCTTTAAATCTCATTCATGTAGATCTAGACTCTAGATCCCATAAATTATTATAGCTTAAAATATTGATCATTGGAATGACCTCTTAAAGCATAATGGCACTAGATCTATATAGATCTAATTCTAATCGTGATTGAAACTATTATTTACCCTGAAGTTGCCTGTTTTAAAGATCTAGACTCTGTAGTCTAGATTGTCATATAGGCCTACATACTAGATTCTAGTGGTCTTAGAGGGTGCTGGTTTTTACAGTAGAAGAAAATGTGCCTTGGGGTCAATAAACAAGTGATCAGTCCTCAAAAAAGAGTAATCTGGGTAAACTTTTATGTTCATAGGCTGCCTGAGTTGTTGTTTTTTTCTTTCTTTTTTTTAGGAAATATAAATAACTCAGGGTCTTTAATTTGCTATTTCCAAACATTAAAATATTGAGATAACTTAGGCACTCAAAATCGTAACACCAGTCTTTAGAATGCATATTGCATTGATTTGATAAGAAAAGTATTCTTTGTTTTAGAGAAAACAAATCTCTCATAAAAAGAAACTAGATCTGTGTGCGCTTGACTCATTATGTCAATAGTTTTTAGAAGCAGCACACTCTACCCTTGGGCCACGTCGGGGGGCGCGGGGGCCCTGGGGTAGAACATCGGCTTCTGACGCAAAAGGTTCGTGGTTCGAGCCCTGGCAATTTTACTCCCTACTGGTTGGGTAGGTGTCAGTTTGATGTGACCGGCTGAGACAGGAGTCATGGTATCCCCGCCCTGTTTTGGGGTCCGTCCGCAATATAGCCTATATAGTGCTGATGTTGGACATTGAACCAACTCAACTATAACTAAAACTGCATATATAAATCTACGTCTAATGTGGATTTCATCATAAAAAAATGTCCCAGTCTAGATCTGTGTGCGCTTGACTCATTATGTCAATAGTTTTTAGCCTCAATAGATGCAAATTTATAAACATGAGAAACCCCAAAAGAGGTTTAAACAGAGAAAAGTGTATAAAAATGATATAATATAGCCTAGTAATAAAACATGACCCTTGAAGTTGAACTCGGGATCTATTTGTAATTATAGTTTGCACTCATGTAATGGTACATAGATTGATTACCTCAGGAACCCTTTGGGCGAAGATGGATGAAAAAGGAGAGGATGAGTCGGTTGTGATGAATGCAGCCCAAATTTCTGCACTGGATGAAAGGACATTGGCAAACACCCCAGTACCAGTGATTGCCTCATCGGCAATCAGACGCAGAGAGTGAGTATAGGTTGAGGTCCTTAAGATTCATTTAACTTTTTCAGGATTGATGGGCACTGTGTCACAATGTGTTACACTTACACTAACCATCATTATTTGTTTATAGAATAATTTATTATTATACATGTAATAGTCCATTAAGGGCAAGACAGTTTTACAGTGATGATAATCTTCCCACAAAATATTATGCAGTTTTTCCTTGGATCAAGGATGGTTAGTGAAAACTTGCTGGTATGTGCGTAAACATGTCTCAGAGCTGAAATTTGCAATGTTTAGTGGAAATCTATGAGCTGGAATAGTTTTCTTTTAAATCATTTATTTGTTCAATCAGCATGACAAAATTTGACTCCTTTATTTCTACAGTGTGTGACTTCATGTAAATATAGAGTAGAATCTAAATCTAGTCTTGACCTCCTAGTCATTAGATAATCATACATCTAGATCTAGAAATAAGATGAATCATAAAACATAATATATAAAATTAAGATACAAGTCAGGGAGCTCTAAAAATTGTACATTGATTGATAATTAAAAAAAATAAACACATTTTAATTAGTTTGGCCAGAGGGAAAATTGACTCTTAAAAGAAGAACTATCTGCCGAACAGTATGTATAATACATATTTAGTACGTATTTCACCTCCTGAGTATGTCCATGGATGAAAAAGTATGTATTTTGCTGTATCCAGCTAAAAATTGGATGTCCCGTCGATTGCGCATTGCTTGTTGATGTTTTCGTCAGTAACGCCTGATTGGCCCAGCCCTTTACTGGACCCATTCACGTTTTTAACGTCTCATAAGTACCTCCTTTCCTTTGGTGCTGGGATCGGCCGAGCATCTACTCAACTTGTAGATTGGTCTTTTCGGTAAAAATGCTGTAAATAATGTAATACTATAGCGGCAATTATGCTTCTGCCACGGGCGATCTGTCCATTAGGGAATCCCCTGGCTTTGATTACCGGTGCTAGGCAGAGAGTTTCTTTTTGAGAATCCGTTTTTTTTTGGGCATTCAGTTAGACTGATTTAGGCTTTAAACCATTTTGGCTTGCTGTTAAGCTCCGGTCCCCTTACAAGCTACAGTTCTTACTACCAAAGTATTAGACAAATAATTTGATATTTTGTATAGCTAGGCTCAATCGCTGCCACTCTTTCGCACAGACGCCCACACCTACTCTTGGAGGGCGGCAAATTATTGCATTTTACTCAAAGATGTTACACACTGTACAAGGACTGTTTCAGTTAAGATTAGATTGTGAACTGACAGTTGATATTGCAGATCAAGATTACTGCAAACACTTTAGTATTCTGATTCACTAAATAGAATAGGACCCCCAATCACAAAATAAAGTTTCCTTTGCCCATAAACTTCAATCAGAATGAAAATATCTTCCAATGTAAGGGGGGATGTCAAAGCAAAAAAGTTTCATGTCTGATTCTGTTTAAAATTGACAAATTTATCTTCAGCATTGCTTGTGGGTTTTTTTGGGTGTACATGTTTAGTTCTTCTCTGATCAGACAAGTATGAATTTGATCTGTTACTGTTATAGAAAATTAGAGCTGTTACAGAACATCTTTATTAACATAAATGATGAACATGCCTGTTGGACATAGGATGGACATCGACTGAAACAATAAAGATAGAAAATAAATAACAGACTGAATGTATAACTTGACTTTAACATATAAACATACATATAATATACAGGTACCAAGTTTCTTCATCCACCCCGATATCAATTGTAGGTCTGTTGAGCTTAGGGCCCCTTGATGCTTGGATCTGAGGACGTGAATGCTCGAGAGCGTGGATATTGAGCAGGGGTACAACGATCTCTGGTGGAAGGTCATCAGTACGGAAGGAGCAGCCGCTCGCTGGGCATGAGACGACGACCATGTTGATGGATCGTATTGGATCTGATGTGAACGATGAAGAAGAATTTGGGACACAAGTGACGAGGAAGAAGGATCTGTTGTCGCTACTGCATGTTCATGAAGAAACTCCTCATCATGTTGCAAACATCTTTATTAACATAAATGATGAACATGCATGTTGGACATAGGATGGACATCGACTGAAACAATAAAGATAGAAAATAAATAACAGACTGAATGTATAACTTGACTTTAACATATAAACATACATATAATATACAGGTAACCCTTCAGCACACTAAAATTTTACCTTTTTGATTGATTAAAATTGAACCTGTTTATCTTCAGCATTGCTTGTTTTTTTTTTTGGGTGTACATGTTTAGTTCTTCTCTGATCAGACAAGTATGAATTTGATCTGTTACTGTTAATTATAAACAATAAGAGCTGGTATAGAATACTTATACATTTTACATATGTTTTTTTTAAATTCTTGTTGCAGTTTTTTGAAGCCGTTATCAAAACCTCGACCTAAAGAACTGTTTGAAGATTTATATCTCCCTGGACCTGATAGGTAAGCCTAGAAGATAAGTCTGAAGCAACAATTGTTATATAAATTTGCAAAATCTGCATCTTTTCTGTTTTCAGCTCTGAGAGTGCATGACTTTTCTCCTGCTTGATTTAAGACCCTTCTATCAGCTCCAAAAAAACATGTTGTTCTATGAAATGTTTACAGTTTTATTACACATTCCTAATATATCTGTTTTTTGTTGTTGTAAATTTCATAACCAACTTGGCAGTATCGGAGCAGACAGCCACAATGAGTCCCTGGGCCTCATCCCAAGCCATCTTCTTTCAGGTAGGTTTTGTGTAATTACCGTTAATTTACTCAAGTAGTGCGTGTGTGGGCAGCTGAATGTTATCTGAGTGCGGGGCTGGCTACTATGACTAAGGCTGCGAAGTCTGCAGTGCCTTGTGGGGTGATCCAGGAAAGGTGTGAAATCATAGGGACGATTGTTTTATAATTGAATATAAAGAAAGAAAATCCCATGTATTATTTTGTAAAATGTAAAAAGCTATTCAATGTGCACTTAGTGTATATGATTGTTTTTTTTTTTTTTTTCTTTTTTTGGAGGGGGGGGGGGTTGCTTTATGACACCGTGTCAATTTGATTTAGTAAGAAAGAAGAAATTAGAGGTTTATTGAGATCGGACACTACGTGAGTGCGTGTACATGTGTACAGGGATCAATAAACGAGTTATAGTTTATCAAGCTTTAAAACTTTGTCAAGCTTCTCAAGCCCATGATTACTTGCAGAGAACAGTCACAAGGGGAAAGAGGGGGGGGGGGGTTGTACTGTAAGCACACCAGTTACTCGTATTAATTAAATCTCCCTTGTCCTCTCTCCTGACCAGGCATGGAAGGCAGTGAGCTCCCCTTGGGCAGTCTGATGTCCAGTGTGCCCGGCCGGTCCAGCTTGGACGTCGATCAGGGTGAGCAAAAAAAGATTGAGAATGACAACACTCACATTGTTTTATCTTCTATATAGCCTTTGTTTTAAAAATTAATACTCTCTTTACGTTTTCAAAACTAATTGCTTTTTCTAAGCTAGCTAGAAATGGGGAACGTTGTGAAAATTGGAAAGATGCCATCTCAAAATTCACCATTCCTGTTTGCTTTCAGTTGTCTCTATTAAGTTAACAAAATGTTTGTTGTGTTTTTAAACCATTATTAATTGGGTGATGATAAAAATGTATCTCTTTTTGTTAAGGTGGGAGAAGTACGTCTGAGATTGTTGCCAGCACAGGATCGTCAATGAGTGACTCCAGCAAGTTGATGACCGTCCTCAAGTCCACCCAGGGTACCTGCTGCGACATTCTCTTTTGGCAAATAGTCGTACTAACAATCTAACTCTGGCCTCCTCCTTTGTCTGATACAAGTGGTGGAAGGCTGCACGTGTCTGCTTTCCTTTCTTTCCTTTATCTGTTTGTCAACGTGCGCCTCTCTCTCTCTCTCTCTCTCTCTCTCTCTCTCTCTCTCTCTCTCTCTCTCTCTCTCTCTCTCCCTCTCTCTCTCTCTTATCTCTATTATAAAAAAAGAGGTTTCTGTAAATCTAAATAGATGTTATGTATTTTAGAAGTGAAAGCAAAGAATCACATAGGCTCCTGCCATGTGGATGTGTAAATATCTCTAATTGATGAACAACTATCATCTGTGCAAGAGTCAGTCAACTGTACAATATGCAGTCACTGACAGGTTTACTTCTTTAAAAGTACATGAACAAATCTTATATTTGTAGATGAACTGTGGAACACAAGATGCAAATCAGAGCAGTACCTTTCATTTCACAAATACCTTGTAAAATTTTTAATATTTTTGTAAAATCTCTGATTGACTTTTGTCTTCAGAAAATGTCTCAACCCTATCTGTACATGGGGGTCAGTTTTAAAATACTTGGAGTTGGAATATATTAATGAAATTTTCAGCATTACTCAAAAATCAAATTTGACAAATAACACCAAAATTATAGTCAAAATTATTTTGAAATGAAATTGACATTAGTTCATTTCTAAAACCTCCACATTTTTGGGAATGGGGGTGACTTTGACATCCCACCCCATGAGGAGGAAAAAAAAAACTAATATTCCTATCAGTATACCAGGGGGTAATACAGACACCCCACCAGTGTAAAGAGGACAGCTGAGATTTATTTCTATTCATACTTTGTTACCACGCATCGTCCAGCAAATCTATTTCCTCTTACTCCAACTCCTGCTACTCCCCAACCTCTTATTTCTTCTCATCCTACTACTACTACTACTACTACTACTACTACTACTACTACTACTACTACTACTACTACCCACTACCACTACCACTACCACTACCACTACTACTACTACTACTACTACTACTACTACTACTACTACTACTACTACTACTACTAATACCACTACTACTACTACTACTACTACTACTACTACTACCACTACTACTACTACTACTACTACTACTACTACTACTACTACTACTACTACTACTACTACTACTACTACTACTACTACTACTACTACTACTACTACTACTACTACTACTACTACTACTACTACTACTACTACTACTACTACTACTACTACTACTACTACTACTACTATTATGATACAGAGAAGCAGGCCAACAACTATAGAGGCTTTAACAGACGGAGCTAGACCTAGGGACCAAATAATGATGCGAGCGACTGAGGGAATAAGGTGAAAATAGGTTAGAAAGGGACAGCCACAAACCTAGGTCTAGCTTAGACCAACAGATAAGACAAGTAGACAAAGACACATTTTTAGACAAATGACATGGACGGGGATCGAACCCGCACCTTCTACTCGGCACCCATTGCCTTGCCAAGGCGAAGACCAGTGTGCTTAACCACTCTGCCATCGGCTTTCACAAAAATGAAAGCTCCTGTCAGAGGGCTTTACACACGGCTTGCCTTGACTGAGAAATCGTACTTTGCTGAGTTAGACCTGTCCAAGTTTTTATTACAGAACGTGAACAAACTAGTTTCTCTATAGGATCCCGAAGTATTCATGTTAGCCAGAATAAATAATAGAATTATGATACAGAGAAGCAGGCCAACAACTATAGAGGCTTTAACAGACGGAGCTAGACCTAGAGACCAAATACTACTACTACTACTACTACTACTACTACTACTACTACTACTACTACTACTACTACTACTACTACTACTACTACTACTACTACTACTACTACCACTACTACTACTACTACTACTACTACTACTACTACTACTACTACTACTACCACCACCACAGCCACCACCACTACTCTTACTACTACTGCTACTACAACTTAATTCTACTCCTTCTATTCCTACTTTTTTTCCTCTTACAACTACTCTTACTCCTCTTACAACTACTCTTACTACTCTTACTACTACTGCTACTACAACTTAATTCTACTCCTTCTATTCCTACTTCTTTTCCTCTTACAACTACTCTTACTAGTCCTATTCTTCCTCTTACTTCTACTACTACTACTACTAATCCTCCTTCTCCTACATCTTCTCGTCCTTCTGTTTCTCCTCCTCCTCTTTCTATCACTCCTCCTAATCCTAGCATTCCTACTCTTTCTTCTACTCCTGAGGGGTGAACTGGCTCAACTTGTAGAGCATTCGTCTCCGGATTGGGAGGTGTTTTGAATCCCACTATTAGCCACAACAAAATCAAAGGAGTGGTAGACCTGTGGTAGAATACATGGGTGCCATTTTGCCGCCTCTGACCAGCATGCCAACCAATCAGAGGCGTCTGATGGATATCGCTGGCTGGTGCCGATGTTGCAGTCCGGTCGGCAGTTAAGCAAAAAAGCAGAGATGCCATCCCGAATGCATTTTTGTACGCTTTTTCCCTTTATATACGCCAATATTTTTCTATTGAAAAATGCAACTTTATGGACAACCACATTGTTTTTCGCACGATTAACTGACCTACGGCTACGATTTTTCTGTCTATAACGCAACCGAAACTAAAGACAAAGAATGTTTAGTAGGTGCAGGAAGATGAAGGAACCATTCAATTATTATATCGATATACAATATTTCGTTGTATTTTAGTACCTGTCTATGTGTTATCGAGAATGGGTTAGTCAACAATGTCAATTGACCACAACTCGTTGATTTGTTCATTGTTTTAATAGCCCCTCCTCCTACTCTTTGGCCTGCCCCTCCTCCTCTGACTCCCCCTCGGTTTTCGCTTGCGCCTCCTCCCGCTCATATCACCGCTGCTCCTGTTCCTCCTCTAACTCCTCACCCTGCGCCCGCTGCTCCTACTCCTCTTTAGTCTTATTCTTTCTACATTGGCTGCCTGTTAAAAGTGGGGGCACAAAGTCCCCCACGACATACTGATACGAGTAAGATGGTAAAACACAACATTACGGATTAGATTAAATGTGTGAGAAAAAATTTGGACAATATTTTGCAAATTCTGCTAATCTCTCGAACCCATTCTGTGAATGTAATCTCTTCCAGTTTAATACAGATATATTTTCTCAAACCTTTTATCCAGTGAAGTCGTCTGAAGGCCGCCTGGTTCCACAGACGCTGTTCCATAGCCGAAGTCTGGTGCCGGCTGAGATAGAGGAGGACCGGCAGGAGGAGGAAGAAGGGGCTTGCCTAAAGGGAGACAACTTTGAAGGAGTCCTCAGCCGAGTCGCACCCCTTGGTATGTCACACACGGCGCTACAAAACGCGCTATTCTGTGCATTTTAGTTGAGCGGCCGGATGCAGGGTCATAAACGCTTCCCAAGAAACGCTTGTCACTGAGGCCAGGCGCGCGCAGTTTTACCTGAGCTTGACCTAGGCTAACGGGCAAAAATCAACAAAGTTATGCATGTGTTCTCTCATTATCCTTTGAGATCCGTCATTGAACAGAACCACTATCAATTTATAGTGCTACATTTTGTCTTTATATTAGTGAAAACTGTTGAGATTCTAGAATAGTATGTGTGTGTGTATATTTTTAAGTGCACTTATAAAGTGTTTCTTTTTTTAACTCTCTATTTCTTAAATACGCTTCGTTATATGTGTGTGGTAAGTACATAACCATGCATTTATTATGTCTTTTAATATCTGGACAAAATATATGTTAAATCTTCTCATTTCAAAGTTGCCATAGACAAAGAAACATAACAATACCTAACTTGCGGACCAAATTATTTTCGATCCTCTTTTTGATCTAACTCTTTTGTCCTTAAAACAATGCATTTCGAATATTGTAGTCAAAGCTATTGTTTCCATGAAGGCCACCCACATCAACATCAGAGATTTTTGTTATAGTTTATTGGCATGTGAAATAGAACGCCTCGTAAAAACCTGGAGTGGTGTAGGTCTGTCGTGGGATGGAGTTTCACAACACCACTTGCAGGCTTTTCAAAAACGCTCAGTAGTAACTTTAAAAAAAAAGTGTTTTTAAAGGTGGTAGCAGTGACCAAGAGCTATTGATATTATAACTACCTATACGAAATTATTAGACTCGTTTTAGTTTTGTTAGTTCTTATAATGTGTATCGAAAATGACATTATCTTATGGGCTATGTAAGACTTTTCTCTTGTGGGTTGTGTTCAGCAGTTCAAGTACTATTTGCTGTGTCATCATCAAGGCAAAACTGAGCATTGATGAATGTTGCGACAATTATTACAAGTACGCTTACAGACGATTGGTAGCCATCTTGTTTTACTGGAAAACCAACCAGTATGCTTCATGTTCCTGTGAGACATGACCCAAATTTATGTCACTGATGCTTGTGGTCAGAGCATACGGATGTGTATGTTCTCACATGCAAAAAGTGGAAAGGAGTGGCTCCGCCTCAGATTTTAGAGGGTGGTCCTTTCATGTTGGCAATAATCTGAGGTAGGGATGCAGAAGCCACCAATATGCATCCAAGGGTGCCTTTCTTGTTTTTTTTTTTCATGGTTAGATGACATGGCAACTGAAAGACTACTGGCACTTCTGTATTTGCGATATACATAAGGTCCTACTATGGCCGATTTATACATGTATTTGAGAGGAAAATCTTATCTTTTTATGACTACTCCTTAGTGCTTTTTTAAAAATTTTCTTTCATCTCTATTATTAGGAGTATTCTAATTATTATTTCTGACAAACAAGGGCGCAAACATAGATCCATTTAATTGAACCCCTTACATTCAGTTACATTGAAGAAAATTATTTAGCTTGCAAAAGTGCTATGATTGGTTCAATGAGGATTCCCAATTTTGTGTTTATTGTGGTTTTAATGAATCTCTATAAAAAGCAGGCTTGCAGTGGTACGATAACGATGGGTTGCAGGCTTTTCCAGTAAATTTACTAAAATTTTCTTGCTTTACAGGCTTTTTAAAATTGTTGCTCCCATCCATGAATGTGTATAAAAACTAACCCTTATCTTCGATGATTTCATGTTCTAGGAGGTGTCAAGAGTTTGGCACCGATGACTGCCGGGGAAAACGAAGAGGCGGACCACACAGTGCATCAGGTACTGTATCGTTTTGTGTTCAGATCACAAGGTTGAGATGAAAATGTATATCTTAAACCTGAGAATTGAACGTGCTATCTTTAGTTGATATCAGATATTTGAATGATTTTGTATTGTGCAGTGGCTGTCTATACAACTTTTTTACTTTCCTTTCAAATAAAGTAAAGATATTGTATACAGTCCTGTAAATTTTCTGACAATTATCGGTATTCCGACAATTTCAAAGATCAAGACTCTTTGGACCTCATTCCAACACATCCTCTGACCCGATATCTGATCTAAGTCGGACATTCCTAAATGGTATTCTAATAAAATACTACGGCTTCAGTACTTTCACAAGTAATGTAGATCTAGATCACACAAGAATCTTAATCATCATTTAGAAATCTGGTTCTAGATCTATGAGCCTTATAGGACCTACACTGTATCTGAACGACCAGCATATTCGAGGCCAATCTTAATCAAATCTTCATCTAGATCCAATCTAGAGATAGATTTAAAAGAGCATCCGTGTACGCTACCTATAACTATGGTTATCAAGAGAGATCCTATACGATGATGGGGTTAGAGGGTGTTACAGGGGACTTGTCAGAGGACTGTGCTTGACCCAATCACAATCAGGAGGAAAAATCGCAGCAGATAGAATGGAGCTCAAACCCGAGACCTTTTTAACATAGCTGCACACTCTACCTTTGGACGCCCAGCTTAAAAAAAAAAATTCATGTCAGACTCTTTTAATAATACATAGATCAACATTTTTTTGCTCGATCACTTTGTTAATTATAGGTAGGCTAACAGTTTGCCATAATATAGGCACAAATTAAATGATAGAACAAGAGTAAATCCATCACACTGCTTTAATACATGCAGTCCTGTCATTTGGCAAAAACAAGTTTGCTTATTGCTTTTTTTAGTTTCCCGTGTTGACTAATAGTAATACACATGAAAATCATGCAAGTGTTACAAGAACACTTAATATTTTTTTTTTAGACCAATCTAAATCAAAGTTTATCAGAGCTTATTGGGGTTCATCAATTTGTTATTCTTTAGACAAAAAGAGGTCTGGTATTTTTTTTACTAGAATTTCTCAAAATGTTTACTAGAGGGCTTATTTCAGACTCTGTTTTTACAAAATTTGTGTAGGGGGGCATACCCTCAAACCTCTCGAGAAATGTTGCGCCCACAGAGGTGGTAGAAATTTTCAGACAATTTGGCAAGGGGCACTTATACGTCTGTGTGTAGTGTTAATGTAATTTCATAACCAAGATTGGCCTGTGTGACAGACCTATGCTCTGATAGTTTTGCTGTGTCTTACACAAATAGCTCCTCTTTTCAATAGCGAGACCATCAAAATTAGAAAGAACATAACAATAATTATAACAAAAACAAGTCTGTAGTATAGGAAAGAAAATGTTGTGTTGAGGTTTGCTCAAGTGTTTGACTGTTTGACGTGTACTCGCCAATGTTGTGTTGAGGTTTGCTCAAGTGTTTGTGTTTGACTGTTTGACGTGTACTCGCCAATGTTGTGTTGAGGTTTGCTCAAGTGTTTGACTGTTTGACGTGTACTCGCCAATGTTGTGTTGAGGTTTGCTCAAGTGTTTGTGTTTGACTGTTTGACGTGTACTCGCCAATGTTGTGTTGAGGTTTGCTCAAGTGTTTGTGTTTGACTGTTTGACGTGTACTCGCCAATGTTGTGTTGAGGTTTGCTCAAGTGTTTGTGTTTGACTGTTTGACGTGTACTCGCCAATGTTGTGTTGAGGTTTGCTCAAGTGTTTGTGTTTGACTGTTTGACGTGTACTCGCCAATGTTGTGTTGAGGTTTGCTCAAGTGTTTGTGTTTGACTGTTTGACGTGTACTCGCCAATGTTGTGTTGAGGTTTGCTCAAGTGTTTGTGTTTGACTGTTTGACGTGTACTCGCCAATGTTGTGTTGAGGTTTGCTCAAGTGTTTGTGTTTGACTGTTTGACGTGTACTCGCCAATGTTGTGTTGAGGTTTGCTCAAGTGTTTGTGTTTGACTGTTTGACGTGTACTCGCCAATGTTGTGTTGAGGTTTGCTCAAGTGTTTGACTGTTTGACGTGTACTCGCCAATGTTGTGTTGAGGTTTGCTCAAGTGTTTGTGTTTGACTGTTTGACGTGTACTCGCCAATGTTGTGTTGAGGTTTGCTCAAGTGTTTGTGTTTGACTGTTTGACGTGTACTCGCCACCAGGTGGCGCTGGAGGCCGAGGACCTGGAGGAGCTGGAGGAAGTTTGCTTTGACCTGGACAGCAGCTCATCAGACGAAGGTCAGCCCAGCTTTTTACTTTTATGCTGTGTTGCTAAGATCTTACCCAGTTTTTTTTATAAAGAAAAGGAACAAAATAATCCTGGTAGTGTGCCCCTTTTCCGTTGCATGGCTAAGACAGCACTGCTTTGTGAAGGTTGAAAAATAGCTTGAGTTGAAAGTAAAGTAGTCGCTCATTAGCCTAGCCATTAATAGAATCAGATGTTAGCTTTCAACTTAAGAACTTGATTCAAGTGGTGAGAACATGTATATGTGTTCAATACATTCGAAATTAGTTGTCTATTTCTCTGCTCTGGGCTTTAATATCTTGATGATTGAGATTTGCATGTCCATGTGTGTTTGACAATATTGTACGTCTTGTTGAACAGAAGCTCCTCACCACGACGCCCTGGTGCCAGACAAGAGCCATGCCGAGAGCCACGCCCCCCAAGATCGGTTCCCTTCCATCCTGTACAAGCCTTCGGATCACCTGAGCAGCCAGTCTCACGCAGAATTCGGTACGCTACTTGATGAAAGACGTGACCAAATGTTTTAACACACTCAGAGTTATGATTTTCTCCTGGTTTCAGTGTACTGGGTAGAGAGACTTTAATGAATTTCTCTCCCCATGTATTGACATAAATGTTAATTTCAATATACAGTTGGTTCCGAAACGATGGACGATTTGTTGTCAGATCACCTGCCTTTGAAAATTATTTTCAATGTTCTTTCTTAACTCACAAATTTGACAATCATTTTCCCAATCTTCCAATCCTGTTAATGATCCCATTATACCAGTGGAAAGACCAGTAAGATTGTCAACCTTCAGATATCATTAGCTTCGTTTTGTCTTGTGCTCCATGTGTTTTAAAATATCTACCTTCCTTTAGCCCAGGTAACCGCGATGAAAATTGTTCTTGAATAGACAGTAAAAGTATATCTGATCGTATCCTTCTAGCAGAAGCTGCCGAGGCAAGAAGTGAGTATGACCTGGACAGCTCAAGCCTGCTGGGCCCCTCCCTGGACTTGGGTCCGTCTCTACAGCTGGACGAGCTGCCCTCTACAGGCCTGGGTATGTGCTCTCACTCAGATAGCTGGATAGGTTAGATGGACTACAGTTATCTCTACAAGAACGTTCCTAGCATTGTTTGACATTCTAGACCACTCTAGATCTATGCATAGCAAGTTTTGATTCTCTCAGAACCCGTCCACCCTTCCAGCCATTCCTCACATCCACATGATGGGTTTAAGATTCAGAGGAAATTTTTGTAAATGACCTGTGGTCTTTTAAATTGGACAACTCCTGCTCTGGGGTAGGAACAATTCATAGTCTATGATCTAGGATCTCGATTGAAACCTAAAATGAGGTCTAGATCTAGAATAAGATTCATGAGATACTAAATGTAGTTAACTCTGAGCTAAATTTAGAGAAAGATATATTTTTAAGATAACATTGTAAATTATTACAGCATTGATCTAAATCTAAATGTCTGCACACCTTGGACGGGGGTGACCAGGTTCAGATTCAACAGGTTCCTCGTCTTCTAGATCTGGCTGTAGATCCTCGTCAGAATCAGGGATCCAGTCTGATATTTCACAGTTGCTTAGATCCAAAAAACTGTAGACCTCAGTGTCGTTTGTATTGGCTGAAGCCATTTCAATTATATTTAAAACTTTACTACGATTTTGACAGTGAAAAAACAAAGTAAAATTTACAACAGGTTGATAGAATGAATTGAAAACCCCCCACATTGTATCATTCTTCAATCGCCAATTAACGTTGAATACCACTAATCGTGTATCCCCGAAAAGATCATAAATGTGAAGTTGAATCTAAATCTAGACTAGCTTTATATTTTATTTAAATTGATTGATACTTTCTTTTTTTTAAGAGCCACAGTTCTGTAACTAGCGCTGATCTTTTTATTTTGGCAGGTTTCAATCCGTTTGACCCACAGTCGGCTTCCTTTGCTGACTGCGGTTTGGGGGACGAGGAGTTCAACACAAACATGGATGGTGGTAAGTGGCGCAACCTCCATACATTACTGGCGAGAACCAGAAGGATCCAATCATTGACAGAGATATACAAGCATATGTAATATAGATCCTTTTTTATTATTACAAATGTATCCAACTTCAGAGAAAAGTCTGCAATTTCTGGCACTTACAGTTTTGTTTGGCTTTTTTTTTTTTATGTGGGACAGCTATCACAAAATTTTGGTTTGCAAATTTCGTTTGATATCCTTGACATGAAAAACTTACTTCTGGAAGTGATTGTATGGAAAAGGCCTGAGGACTGTTCCAACGAGAGCATCAATCAGTGGTTATTGCTTGACTAATTTAGTTTGGCAAGATCTGAGACATTTTTGTTTTTTGTTTTTGTTTTTTTTTCTTCAGAAGGTGCACAAGCTTTTCTAGATGAAGACGAGCAAGCCTTTAACAAGGAGAACTTCCTCACTCCGGTATGCCTTGATGAAAGGATTGGTGATACAGACATATGTACTTGTTGTCAACAGTTTTATTGCGGCATGGTCAACTTCATGAAATCCAATTAAATATAAAAGTTTCTCTTATACATTTTTTTTTTCATCTTTAAAAGAATTTAAAAAAGAAAGAAAAAAATTAAAATGTTGAATTTTCTGTAACATTAAAAAGGTTAAATTGCTTCCTCACCTATTTTAACAGTTGAAATTCACTAAAAGGGAGTAGAACGTTTCAGATTCAGACAGTCTATTCAGTTTTTCTTCTTCTTCTTCGTTCACTTGACAATCACAGTTTTTCTTTTATTAGCTCTGTGTAACCAATGAGAAATGTAAAGGTCTGCTCAGAGATGAAATTCGTTACACTATATTTTGTTGTGCAGGAATTCTCTGTGACCTCAGCGAGGGAGACTGACGAGACTTTTAACAACATGACCATCGGGACGTACATGAAGGCGTGCTCGGAACCGCTGGGTCGTCTGGGCCAGGAGAGTCGCCGGGTGAGGCGCTAGAGGCGCTAGAGTTACACTAGCACCTGCTTTTGTTGTTGTCCCCCCTCATCTCCTTTTAGGAATCTTTGGAATAAATCAAAAGGTTTCAGAAGATCACATGAGAATTCTCGAGAAAACCTTGTTTAATTGATTTGTCTGGGTAGTTCTAGGTCTTGAAAGCAAATTGTCACTTAATGTGATTAGGGGTCAAAACATAAAAGATATAGTTTTTGAGATTCAGCTTCCCTCAAGGCCTTGGCTGGGGAAGCAATTCATAGTCTCTGTGAGAGTCATAATAGGTAGAGTTATTGCTATTTTGCAGCAGTAGCGTAAAGTATTAGTACAGATTAGGTTACAGATGGAAGGATAAAGTAGTTGGATGAAGTATTTGTTGAAGATATAGAATGAGGGAGAAAGCCCTGATATCTTCCCAAGCTACTCGAGTTGATTTCTGCCAATAATGTAGAGATTTACTGGGTTTTTTTTTTCTGTTTCTTTGCAAGCCTAGAGCATTGGTAACAAAACTTTCTGTGCGTGTAAGTTGTTTTTTTATATGTTGGTGTTTCATGTATATCTTGTTTTTCCTCTCTCTTCATTCAATCCTTGCTGGAAACAACCACCCGCAGCCTGACTTTGGTCTGGAAATTCGGAGCCCACCTGGGTACAGGAGAGCAGCGCCCATGTTAACTTCTGATGAAGGTAAGCTGGTTTCTCTCCTCGACAGACCTGCCAACATTTTGGTTGGGGTGCAATTTATTATGCCAAGGTGCGGCAAAATATGCCTAACAGGCGGTCCTTGCCATATTACGGCGAGTTGAAAATAGTACGATCTACAACTTTCGTTTCTAGCCGTTGGTTCAGATGTGGCCCAACAAATAGACTAAAAATAAATAATATAGGACTATCGATATTACCTATCCGATTACAAGGTACTTTCGTTTTTACTTATTTGAAACAAGAACTATTACCATTAGTTTTATTGGTTGATTTAACGTATATTGATAGTCAACTTTTTTGTGTAATAGCGTCCGATGATAAACTTTTGTTTGGGTTGTGTTCAATAGCGTAATGCAAAGTTGATGTCTGCATTGGAAAGCATCAATTTGCATTGACCAATGTTGTGACAGAGACTATTGTAAGTTAAAGAAGTAAAGATTTGCCATCGTATTGCATATCAAATCTGTTAAGTGTGATGAGGGCTAGACCTGGTCAAGGTTTTTATTATCTAACCGGAAGAGTTTATCATTGGTAGTATATCTTCCTACTTTGACGGTACCGTTGAATGAGTTATAGTATTTTACTTTTTTTTAGTTCTTCTCTGAACAATCAGTCATGGTGCTTCACGTTCCTGTGTTCTATGACCCTACTCTGGTGCTTGTGGTCAGTGCATCGGGATGTGCATGTTGTGCCCACATGCAAACAATCAGATAACTTGAAAGGGGTGACCCCGCCTCAGATTCTAGAGTGTGGCCCTTTCATGATAGGGCATGTTCTTGTCTACGTATAATATACTATGTAATTGCTACAGCCTAGTTGCTGACGGCCACACCTAGACCTTTCCCCATTAAACCAAAGCTTTTCATGCAACTGTGATACACGGTTGAGAAAATTGTATTACACTTTCGAGCAGTGCTTTTCTCACAGTCATATCATTCCTTCAAAAATATTTAAAACGGATATTATATTGACTTCGTTTATAAACACTATGACCATTTTATCCTCTTGGAATCTGTAGCATGTTCAATGCACCAGTCAAACCTCAAAATCACGATGAAAATATAACCAAAAGTACAGTGTAGTGATTGTTAAAATTAGTAAGAAGACATTATTAGGATAGCGCACTATTATTACCCACTAATCTAGAGCACTAATTATGAGGGCACTAAATTCATTAACAGACCTCAGCGCTTCAGGTTACGGAAAGGTGAGGTGACCCCATCGTGACCCCCCTTAAGATAAGACGATATCGGCCGCATGCGCCTCGGCCTAGCTCATCTAAAATGCCGCTCTTAGAGCCCAGTGTGACAAGCATTCAATGATTCACACTTAGTCTAATAAAAGATTATCCTGATATCATAATTATCTAGATCTAGATTTTGTACTCTAGATTATAACTAGATCACTGAGACTTGAATCCATTTCTGTAGAGTTCAATTTACAAATCAGCGTTTTCTCTTAGATTTATAAGGCTCTCAATAATAAACTGTATTTGTCTTTGGCTCTCAATGACAGATACCATTATAATAGGATTTGTGAAAAGAAGTGTCCTTTCTTATACATGCACCTCCAAGATTTTTGTTGTGCATTAAGTCTATTTTTAAAAACTGTTTTACAATTTATGAACTTTATTTAATTTGCAATTCACCACTAGTGGCCCTTTACTTAATTACTTTTACTAAATTCATTATCTACAGTCCTCCAAACCTCTTTAGACTTGGAGACATGATATCATCCCTAGCTGTAACCATCAAGATAATACATTTCAATTTTTTTTCGTTTGTATCTTTGCCAAATGCAGTGGTTTTGTCAAGGAGACAGCATATTCAAATTCATTTTAGGTTTTAATTTGGTCAAGGAGTTTGACACAGCGTGTGCATGTTTTCGACATTTTATTACTATGAAGTTCCAAAAATTACTAATTACTGTAAGTGACAGCTGGTATTACTCTGGGACAAAATTTGGGTTGACAGGTCTGCCATAAGTTTTCATTGTTTTGTTTAAATCTAATGCTAAGTTCTGATGAAGGTACACTTGTTTCTCAACATGTTTTCATTGTTTTGTTTAAGCCCAGTTAGACCCTATTGATATGTAGCTTTTTTTTTTTAGCTGCGGAGAGAATGTTCACACAAGCTCTGTCAGCAAGAGACTAATTAGATGACTGTTTACGTACAGCTTTCTCCAGTATGTGTAGTTGCTCAATCTGTCAGTGTCTGAACTGAGATCAGGGGTACATTGTCTGAACTGAGATCAGGGGTACATAGTCAATCTCACCTGGCGATCGTTTATATCCATTAACACATTTTTAAAACATCATGTAGATGTGTAGAGTGGCTGAATAAAATAATTATTAGCTATGTGTAGTTGTTTTTGTTGTTGTAATAATTCCTCATGATAAAGTGAGCGAATTTCCTTTATCCTTTAACATTCAGCAGATTAGCGAGAACATTTTCTGAATAAATCAATTAAAGCAGAATCGACTACAATCCTCTCCTAGTCATGAATCTAAAGGTGCATAAAAATATGAACAGAAACTTATTTCTGTCTTACACCTATTACAATGTGATAATTGTGTTCACTTCTTGCTCCGCAGTTGACGGGAGTATGAGAGAGGCAAGCGTACGGTTGTCGCCTGTGGGAGAGACGGGCAGCAATATTAACTCTCCAACACACGATCCCTCCAGCACCTGGTCAAACCTCCGGAACGCAAGAGCTGCGTCTGGCGTGTCTGAGCACACTGGCTTCACACTCAGTGACAAGACGCAGTCTCGTCAGGCAGCTGGTGAACTCATCTCATTCACTGACAAGCCTAACGTGCCACCTGACAACCAGCCACGTTCCCATCACACACAAAACTCACTAGGTGACAGTGGACACAGTCGCAGTGACAAACAAGACTTTCAGGCCAGCACACGATCACAATCTCACACACAAAACTCACTAGGTGACAGTGGACACAGTCGCAGTGACAAACAAGACTTTCAGGCCAGCACACGATCACAATCTCATACACAAAACTCACTAGGTGACAGTGGACACAGTCGCAGTGACAAACAAGACTTTCAGGCCAGCACACGGTCACAATCTCACACACAAAACTCACTAGGTGACAGTGGACACAGTCGCAGTGACAAACAAGACTTTCAGGCCAGCACACGGTCACAATCTCACACACAAAACTCACTAGGTGACAGTGGACACAGTCGCAGTGACAAACAAGACTTTCAGGCCAGCACACGGTCAGAATCTTATCAAACGGGTGCTTCTGTGGGTGACAGTGGATATTCATTTAGTGACAAGCAAGACTTTCAAGTCGGCAACGAGGCAAAGTTTCCTAGGACGGCTCCTGCAGTGGGGAACAGCAACAAGACATCCGTGGCGCCAAGTGCACAAGGACTGGACAACAGTAAGGTTTTCTCTTAGACTGATAAATGATAGACAGGGTAGTATCATCTATAGGGTATGGATTGGGAATATATTATCATATCATAACCTTTTATGTATGAGCTAAAGATGGGGAATTCATTTTCTTATCATATCTTTTTTAAATGAGTTAAATTTAGGAAATTTATTGTCATATTATAACTCTTTATCTATATCACATTATAACCGTTCATCTATGAGGTATTCAGCTTGTGTGTACTGCATGTATGAGCCATGTATCAACACTAACAACCCCTGTGTGTGTGTCCACGCACCAAGACTGACTCCACCTCCCCCGCCCCAGCCCCTCTTGTATGTCCATGTACCAACTCTGACTCCCCACGTGTGTATGTCCATGTACCAACTCTGACTCCCCACGTGTCCCCTGTTTTCCCCCCAGTGGAGCTGACGTTCAGCGCCCTGCAGGAGCTGCTCGAGTCCTCGGACCTCAGCGTGTCTGCCATGGGCGGGCCGGATCAGGACCACGGCGAGTTCATCCTTGCCTTCCTGCGGCAGCGCGCTCGCGACAAGAGACGGGATCTGGAAGGCAGCTCGACCAATCAGCAGCCGGCGGCAGGGAGAGCTCAGCCATGTGACGAAGGAGCAAGCAGGGACGTGTTTGCGGACAGTTCTACTAACGTGCAGCGCCGGGACCAGGCCTCTCTTTGCACAAAGGCTTCAGCCTCGTCAAATCCTGATGGCCACAGTGAAACAAATGGTCTTTCGTTTCCAAGGACTACACAGGAGGTGGATCAGAGTCAGGAGTCAAGAGCCGTGGTCGGTGGCGGCGATAAAACATCACATGATGTGAGCAGCTTCTTGAGGGATCTCCAGAGAGATGAGGAGGACAGAACTTTGGGGCTGAATGATCTCACCCTGTCGGAGAGTTCGGTATTCAAGTTACCCTTGTCGGTGGCACCAAAGAGTGTAAAAGGTCCAGGGAAGCCCAGTCCCTTCCCAAGCAAAATTCCTCGTCATGTTGGGGCTACTTCCGCTGGTCTCAGGACCTCATCACATCACAAGTCACAGATACCCGTGACAAATAAACTGCCTTCCGTCTCGAGTTCATCAAGTTCCCAGCAAGCCTTATCTTGCAGTAATGCTGCATCTCTGACGTCATGTGTTTTATCAAACTCGAAACAATCTAATCCTGCCAGTGGCACAGACAGTGTTGCAACAAGCACATCTCTGACAGCGGGCGTTTCATCAAACACGGAACAGGCTAACTCTACCAGTGGCACAGACCGTGTTGCAACAAGCACATCTCTGATGCCTAAACCTGTGTTTTCAGCACCGAGTGACGCACCCTATCCCAAACCACCAGCAACGGAAAGCACGCTGTCCTCAGAGAGTGTTCCATCCACCTCTAGACAAGCCAAGCCAGTCTCCCAGAGCAAGTCACAGACTCGATCAGATCGACACAATCCAGAGCAAGAAGACGTTATCAGCTCTCAGAGGTCAGTAAGGCTCCCGGCACTGTTTGACGATCGGTACCTGGCAGGCATGACCTCTGCTGCAAACACCCTCATGGAAGAGTCAATCATGCACACAATGCTCTCATCTTCCGAAACATGTAAGTGTAGTGCTCAATGCTGACCTCTTCATCAGCTGTTTACAATTCAATAGAGATTGAATTATGATTATCATAAAAATAATACAGTGGTCAAAGCGTAAGAACTCTCCGCTGACCAACCCACTCCGTCTTCGAACCCGCTCTCTCTATGAAACATAATTCTTTTTCTTTAAATAACACCCCTACTCACCCGCTTTTGGTCTTGTATAAAGCGTAAGAACACTTTTTAACAAAGCCGGATATATTTGTCAACCCAACATTATTTTTCACTTCCCCAGCATGGCAATTATTTCTAAAGTTATCTAAAACTGATAGGAGCGCTGCGCAGATCTGAATGATCAGATGGGTGAGAGGAGTCGAACCTTTACAAATGGTAGACTAGCTACAGCCATGTAATAAGATCAGAGAAATCTTCCTTCCGTCATCTCTTTGTCACCCCGACTCTATGGGTATGCAGTCAGGAAACCCAAAGTTTTACAGACGAACTTAAACCCCTCCCCCCCTCGAATAAAAATCACAGGGGAACAGCAGTTGTTTCGTTACTCGAGGGTGGGTAGGTATCTAATCAATATCATTAAGAAGTAAACGTGACTTGACCATTCAACAAGCACCCCAATTTTTTAAATCCTGCCCACCACTCCTCTCTGTTGCTCTAATTATGTGTCAATCAATATCTTGTTAACAGACTTCTCTCTCTCTCTCTCTCTCTCTCTCTCTCTCTCTCTCTCTCTCTCTCTCTATCTATCTATCTATCTGTCTATCTGCCTCTCTTGTCCTTTTCCTTCTCTCCTCCTCCCTCTTAGCCTCTCTCTCTCTCTCTCTGCCTCTTGTTCTTTCTCACTCTCGCCCCCTCTCTCTATCCATCTCTTTCTTTTTCCTGTAGCCCTTCTCTATCTCACTATTCTTTCTCTTTCTCCGTCTCTTTCCTTTCTATCTGTGACCTTCTCATCCCCACTCATTCTTTCTCCCTCACCCTCTATATTTCCGTCTCTCTCTATCTTAGGCGGAGACTACTGTAATAATAATAATAATATATCTGATTCCAATGTAAGATTTCCTATGCTAAAGCTGTAAAATTAACAAAAGGAAACTCTGCACCTAAAGAAATCTTATTTTAATTTTAGCCCACCCAAGTTTAGATCCTATGGTTTTGTTGTGTGAATCTAGAAAACCAGCCATGTTTGTCAACGGATGAATTGTTGAACGCTGTGTAAAAACAATGCTCTAGGCTGAAGCTCAAGCATAAATTGTTCCTTGAAGGCTGTAAACACTGCAGTAAAAGGCTGTTGTTCAGTATAGATGCAGTGGATCTGCACTATAGCTTTCTTGTTTTTATTTTTTTGTTTTTTATTTTTTATTGGCTGGATCTGGATCTCAATACGAATACAACTGAGTTAAAAATTTTGTTTGTCAGATTTCATGCAGTTACTTAAATCACCAATTTCACGTCTAATGGAAAATGTCTTACTTTGTCCAGCAATCCTGCCGCTAGTGACCCCGAGGATCGTTGTGGATCTGATCCGAGTGCCTGAGGCGTTGTCAATGACCGAGCCGTGCTGTGTGAGTCTGTCCACATCGACGCGCCTGCCGATCACCAACCTGGTGCCGCGCGGGGTCAAGTGTCGACTGACCGTCAGCGCCGTGGCGGTGACTCTAGAGGACGGTCGCAGACAGCAGGTCAACCCCAGTTACTGCCCCTTCGACTTCAAACGGGAAATCACCCTAGCACCGAGGACCAGTGAGAACATTACAGTGAGTAGGCTAGGCCTCAAAACACGGGCACAGTGACCGTTCATGATCAACACCAACAAATAGTTCATTGACCTTTATAATCCTGGCATTTCTTTGCATAAAACTTTTTAATGTCATCATGTAACATAACTGTGTGTCAATGTGCCCCACCGCTAACCGAACAATAGCAACTCCAAAGTTCCCTCCATGTTCCACAACAATGCGGCGCTAGATGCCATGCCAAGACTAAGTCGAGTTTACTCCCGCGTCAGGTCATCTTCCGGCCCAAAGGTCCCGGCTCGTTCATGGCGCTGGTGGAAGTGACGGCGTCGTCCATGTCAGACAGCGGGGAGAAGCGCGTCTACATGACCACGCTGGGTGGACTGGCAGAGTTCCCTACCCTGGAGGTCAGTCACTCAGTGCTAGCCATCTCAGTGCACATTAATATCTCCTCTTGAAGGTCCTGGGCTTGAGGATTTTACTTCGCCCCCACTTTTTCTTTTAACACAGTATTAACTTGAATTTTTTTAAGAAATCGATTGAAAGAAAAATGATTTATGGTAAGATTAGTATGTGACAGAAATTGAGATAGAATTAACTTGAAAATTAGAGTGACTCTAAATTCATTTTGTGAGAAAAGATAACGGTGTTGAGCGTGCCTGAGGATTACAAACGTTCCTCCATCCCGTCCAGCTGTGTCCGGCCAGTGAGCACATCGACTTTGGAGATCTCCCGTGCGGCACATCCCGCAGCAAGTCGATCCGCATCAAAAACGTCGGCCTCGCCGCAGTGCCGCTCTGCTTCTCTCTGGCGCGGGTAAAATCTTTGTCTACGTTTACGTTTGTGGAATCTGTCACCATTTTTTCTTTTCTTTCTTTCTTTTTTTTAAACTGTATTTTGCAGTAAACCTCTGGTGTACATTTGCAGCAATTCTTTGTTTCCCCAAAGTATTCTGCTCTGTCCTCTCTTGAACATTATAGTATTGTGCTTTTTGCTGACTATGATTTTGATGGTTCAACTTTGGGCCCATTTAATGTGTACAAGCACCTTGGTCAAACTCTTATGAAAGGGCTGTTTTGTAGCAGTGGTAGAAAAGTTTGGTTTGTTTGTGAAAGGGCTTAAGTTTTCAAAGTTTGTCAATCAAATGTACGAATCTTGTTGTGATCCGAATTTTCTTCCATTGTGATAGAAATAGTTTAACCAATTTTTAAATCTTCCTCTTTTCCACTGCAGCTTGGATAGTCTAAGAATTAATGTTTGCGTTGCTTTTCAGAAGGACTCGTCCGCCGGCATGTTCTCCTTCCTCCCCGAGAAGCCGGCGGCAGACGTGTCGAGCATCTCAATGACCAGTCGACCGAGCGCTGCGGGTGTCGGCCACTCCATCTTCTCCATGACGCTTCCTGGCAGAACCGAGGGTCAGGAGGTCAAGACGGAGACCATTAAGATCTTCTGCAACACGCAGGCTCTGGACAAGCAAGATCGGAACAGTGAGCGCTGGGTGGGGGGGATTCTAGAACATGCTGTCCTTGTGTTATTTTTGGTACTTTATAAAGTCAACAATGCCTAATTGGGGTTGGGGAGGTGCAAAAAGTACACGGGAGGCGCAGGCATTGTGGTGGAAGTTCATACTGTAGAAACCTGCAAATTTAAATAAAAATTTAATTTTACTATTAATGTGTGGCATAGGTTGCTGGAATAATGATATTTGGCGGAGAAAAATAAGTCAAATTTAACTGAAATAGAGCTTTTTGAACTAATTGTTTTGTTTCTTTCTTTAAGGTCATTGTTTTAGAGTGGACACTGATATTTCTCTGTTGTTGAATGAATTTAATGGACCATGTTTGTTAACCCTTGACATTGATGCGTGACTTGGAGGCCAGCTGAGAGCGCATGTGGCACAGAACTGTTCTGTCTCAGATAGTGCACTTTGCTACCTTTACTGAGAAAGAAATTAGTTTGATTTTTCTAAGGTCTGCAAGTTATATTCAAAGCTGTGTCATTAACATTTGATTATATTCCTTTTATCTTACCCCAATCCTCCCCCTCATGTGCTGTGCCAGGGTATCTGGTGCGGGCGGACAAGTTTGAGGCCAAGCTGCAAGTGTCTGTGGACCAACCGGTGGAGGAGGTGGCTCCCCTGGCGACCATCAGTCTCAGCGTGAACGTTGGCCTCTACAAGCTGCAGGTGGACACATCGGTGAGTCGGACAGCGGCCGGCATGTCTGAGCAGGGTTCTTGTCAAGCTGTAGCTTGGAGATATTGGTGACCAAGCCCGTAGGAAGATCTGAAGATCTGTCATGGTAGCGAATTTGATCTTGTGCATTTGTGTGAATATCTCATACCAGATTCAGTGAAGTAACTTGCAGCTTTCTCACGAGACCTGCTCCAGCAGTTCAAGTCCCACTGGTGGCACAGGATGAGAACTGGGGCTGTGTAGTGCAGGGTCACAGAGCTCCTTGCAGTCGAAAGAATAAAAATACTTAACCCAAATCCTGGTCTAACTTTCAACTGTACCCTTACCCCAAGCACTCCCCCTGACACCCTAACGCAAGGCTCTGCTCTCCCCCCAGGATCTGAACATCAGTGGGAGTCCGGGGCAGGCGACCAGCGCGACCTTGAAGCTGTTCAACACGGGCAGCATCGCGATGCCGCTCAAAGTCTTCCTCGAGACGGCCACGGATCTGTTCAGGGTGAGTCCCTCCGGAGACGTTCGTGTCCCGCCTTCCGAGGGCTCCAAGCGTGGGAGCATCCAGATCACGGTGACCTTCACCCCTCCGCTCGATCCGCTGGCAGCCAGGGATGTTCACAGAGTGTGAGTTATTCCCGTCTCTCTCCTCTCTTCATCTCAATATGCCCTGGAATTTTCAAATCTTTAACATATTAATGTTTGTTATTGTGTAACTTTTACTTTCGTTTAAAATATGTCATATTCCCAATGTTCAGGAATATGCACCAACTTTGCTGGTTGACATCAATATCTTGAGATTTGCTGGCTTGTTTGGATGAAAACCCTCCCTGTTTCTCCGGCAGGAATCTTATGTTTGGCAACGAGGTTTGTGATCACTACATCCCCGTGGCTGGCAGAATTGGGGTCTCGGCCTGTGCCATAATGAGTGGTACTTGCGGCAAGGTGAAGGTCGCGCCAGTCAAGCTCAGCGCCTCCACGATGCATCTCAACTTTGGCGGAGTTCAAGTCGGGCACGCAGGGTGAGCTGCCAGCCAGGCTGTAGACAGTGGGTGCTCTACATAAACATGGCCCATACGGGGTTGTAGACAGTGGGTTCCATACATAAACATGGCCCATACGGGGTTGTAGACAGTGGGTGCTCTACATAAACATGGCCCATACGGGGTTGTAGACAGTGGGTGCTCTACATAAACATGGCCCATACGGGGTTGTAGACAGTGGGTGCTCTACATAAACATGGCCCATACGGGGTTGTAGACAGTGGGTGCTCTACATAAACATGGCCCATACGGGGTTGTAGACAGTGGGTGCTCTACATAAACATGGCCCATACGGGGTTGTAGACAGTGGGTGCTCTACATAAACATGGCCCATACGGGGTTGTAGACAGTGGGTGCTCTACATAAACATGGCCCATACGGGGTTGTAGACAGTGGGTGCTCTACATAAACATGGCCCATACGGGGTTGTAGACAGTGGGTGCTCTACATAAACATGGCCCATACGGGGTTGTAGACAGTGGGTGCCCTACATAAACATGGCCCATACGGGGTTGTAGACAGTGGGTGCTCTACATAAACATGGCCCATACGGGGTTGTAGACAGTGGGTTCCCTACATAAACATGGCCCATACCAGTTAGGATTTCTAGTAAACTCTTCTCAATTTGCAAAACATGGCCCATACGGGGTTGTAGACAGTGGGTGCTCTACATAAACATGGCCCATACGGGGTTGTAGACAGTGGGTGCTCTACATAAACATGGCCCATACGGGGTTGTAGACAGTGGGTGCCCTAC
>RQTK01000322.1:142522-165488 GCA_003991915.1 Elysia chlorotica
AATGTTGTTAAAAATTTGGAAATTTGTGGGGGAAAGGGGGGGGGGGGGGGATCTTAAAACACCAACAATTCCATTAAATTAAAAAATACATTTTGCTCTTAAGTAACTTTGGATACAGTAAACAATTTTGTTGAACCGTGACGAAAGTTGAAAAGTCTTAGTTGCTATTTTTACAAATATAAAATGTTTCTGTTTTGTCATCAATAATAAAAGAAGAAAAAAACATTGACGCGTTTGGCTTTTCATCCTTCAGGAAGGAGAAGTTGTCGTTCACGGTGGACCAGGATATCACCGTCATCGTGACCATCCGGCAGACAGCGCAGGCTTTCATGGTCAGTTCTCAGAACTAACATGTGTGGTGTTGTTACGTAGGGGGGTGACGTTGGAGCAATGGTTAGATTGAGGTGCTGCATGTGTGGGCTGACTTTTTAGTGGTGTTGTTACATAGGGGGGTGACGTTGGAGCATGGTTAGATTGAGGTGCTGCATGTGTGGGCTGACTTTTTAGTGGTGTTGCTTACATAGGGGGGTGACGTTGGAGCAATGGTTAGATTGAGGTGCTGCATGTGTGGGCTGACTTAATAGTGGTGTTGCCTAATGGGCAGCTGAGGCGAGAAATGCAATGGCAGCCGACCTCACATGCAGGACCCTAACTCTAAGTCAGGATCTACAGGAACATTTTAGTTGGGATGTTATTGGGATGTTTGCTTGTCAGTGCTGATTAAAAATGCACTCTTCAAATATAAAAAGCTTTAAGTGATAACACCAGGATTTCATTCCATGAAATGTTGATAGCACACAGGAGTGGAGTTGTGTGGGCTGTCAACACTTGTCAATTTTAACCTGTTCTCTCACTGTCCAGCTGCTGGACCCTGAGGATGACGCGCCAAGGGAGAGCATTGAGTTTCGGGCCGTCAGATCCAAGAAGCACTCGATCTGGGTCCTGTTTGACCCCAACACGGTCTCGTGCTACTCGGCCAGCCTGACCATCCAAGAGCTCAACGGCAGCAAATACCTGGTAACTGATTCCGCTCTTCTTGCTAATCCTACCAGTTCAGATATGGCACTCCTTGAGTTTTGTGGTCCCTAACCTGTGGGCGATCAAACGGGTGGGCGGAAGGAATTTGATTATTAAAATTGAATAAAAATACCATTCAGCTGTACTCCCTGTCTTTTTGTTATTTAAAAAAAAAATTCAGAATTGAGTAAAATACCTACCAGCTGAACTCCTTGTCTTTTTTTTTTTTTTTAATATTGTACGTATATTGGCATGATTTGTTTGATTCATAAAGATAGATTTGATTGTATTCAATTGTTTATTTGGACACAGGTTGTAATGCGGGCGGGGAAGGGGGTGTTGACAAACATACACAAGCACGTATACAATTGATCTGTTAAGCAATTGAATCTATCTTTTTCTCTTTTTTTTTTTTTCTTTGTTCTGTCTGTCTGTCTGTCTCTCTCTCTTCACAGATTGACTGACTCCGATGTAATCGAATCTTACCCACCCACCAAGCCAATTTTATCGCCCACAGGCCAGGGACCACAAAACTCAAGGAGTGCTGATATAGCCCAACAAAATAGGCTTCATACACACAATAATAATAGGCTATCAATATTACCTATCCGATTATCAGGTACTTTCGTTTTCACTTGTATCTATCTGTGTGTGTGTGTACAGATCGCTCTGAGCGGCTACGGCGGCTGCAGCTCGATGCATCTGGAGCAGGTCAACCTGGCGCACAAGGACACGTCGTTCTGGCTGGACATGGGTCGCCTCCGGATCGGCCAGTCCATCTTCAAGAAGTTTGTGGTGCGGAACCAGGGCTCGCGCTGCGCGTTTGTCAAGGCAGCGTTCTGTGGTGAGCTCGCCGTACTCTACACTGTTCAACCATGTACACTGTTTAGCAGGTTTTAGAGTCAACGGAGCTCTCCTTTAAAATTTAATTTCTTAATATGGTTGTAGTACGGATATTTTGTTTTCCTTACAAGTAGCTATTACTGGTACTAATATTATTCAAGCTGCCCTGGCAAAAACTCAGAGTTCCAGGATTTCCGGGACATTCGCAATGACGCAGAGCTGAGCGAAAATCTGGGCCAGTCTTTGCCAACCTCCGGTCCTGCGGTCGGACGTTTTTTGCCCCGGCCCGAACCATAATTAATAACGTGAATCTCCTACAGACCCATGGGACGACGCAGGTTGCTCGAGCTGGCTGCAAAAAAGGGGGAAATCCCGTTTTATGCGTCCGATATGGAGTGATTTTAGTTTGTTATGGCTGGAAATATTTATCACAGTAAAATCTGGCAACAAGTGCTATTGTGCCGACGACGCAGACAGTGAAAGTCCTTTCGCTTTCTCAGTACTAATACTTGTGTATTTCTGTGATCAATGTATTATGTCGGGGACTTACAAAGAAACTCTGATTTTCCATTAAAAGATCTAGATCTACACCTTGGAGAAGAAAAAAACTGGCAGTTCTTTCTTTTCCATTCAAAATTACATTTATAGATATACATACTCTAGTCTTGGAAAAGAAAGGAATGTTTTTAATAAATAAAAATGCCTGTGCCTTAAGAATGCACAATACCACCGAATGTAATGAAAAGTTGAACAAAAGAGTAGTGTTTCTAAATAATGCAGAATACTAAACAATGAAATGTAATATTCATTAAAAGATTTCTGTCCGCAAACAATGCACAAAATAAACCAATGATGTGTTTGAGTGTTTTACCGTGTTTGACTCCGCGTCACTTTTCACCTCCAGTGGACGATCCACCCTGTGGTCAAGGGCTCATCCCTGGGACTTCTCCGGCTATCCAGGTAAGTCGACAGCTTTTTTTGTTTAGTTTAATATAAAATGGCGACTAGTTATGTCATTAGTAAGTGGCAGGTTTATGGACAGAGCTGTTCAGTAAGGGGCGGGTTTATAGACATTGGGATGTTTGCTTGCAGTGCTGATTAAAAATGCACTCTTCAAATATAAAAAGCTTAAAGTGATAACACCAGGCTTACATTCCTTGAAATGTTGATAGCACACAGGAGTTGAGTTGTGTGGGCTGTCAACACTTGTCAATTTTAACCCGTTCTCTCACTGTCCAGCTGCTGGACCCTGAGGATGACGCGCCAAGGGAGAGCATTGAGTTTCGGGCCGTCAGATCCAAGAAGCACTCGATCTGGGTCCTGTTTGACCCCAACACGGTCTCGTGCTACTCGGCCAGCCTGACCATCCAAGAGCTCAACGGCAGCAAATACTTGGTAACTGTTTCCGCTCTTCTGTCAAATCCTACTAGCGTTGTCTACCTTGAGGAGATTGGTCTGTCCCAGTTTACTTATTAAGTTTCTTATACTGAAGCATTTATGAATGCTTTTAATGTATCCAACAATTTATATCAGAGTCAGATCAATAGGTTCCATTTCCATACAGATTATTTGTTCAAAAGCCTATAACAGACCTGCCAACATTACGCTTTGGGCGTAATTTATTACGCCAAAGCGTGGCAAATTACGCCTTGCGGGCGGTCCTTGCCATATTACGCCGAGTTGAAGATTTCAGTTTTTAGCCACTTGTTCAGATATGGCCCAACAAAATAGGCTTCATACACACAATAATAATAGGCTATCAATATTACCTATCCGATTATCAGGTACTTTCGTTTTCACTTATATCTATCTGTGTGTGTGTGTACAGATCGCTCTGAGCGGCTACGGCGGCTGCAGCTCGATGCACCTGGAGCAGGTCAACCTGGCGCACAAGGACACGTCGTTCTGGCTGGACATGGGTCGCCTCCGGATCGGCCAGTCCATCTTCAAGAAGTTTGTGGTGCGGAACCAGGGCTCGCGCTGCGCGTTTGTCAAGGCAGCGTTCTGTGGTGAGCTCGCCGTACTCTACACTGTTCAACCATGTACACTGTTTAGCAGGTTTTAGAGTTAATGGAGCTCTCCTTTAAAATTTAATTTCTTAATATGGTTGTAGTACGGATATTTTGTTTTCCTTACAAGTAGCTATTACTGGTACTAATATTATTCAAGCTGCCTGGAAACCGAGAATCCGGACATCGCTGAGCGAGCTGAGCGAAAATCCGCGCCAGTCTTTGCCAACCTCCGGCCCTGCGGTAGGAAGTTTTTTGCCCCGGCCCGAACCATAATTAATAACGTGAATCTCCTACACAGTACAGACCAATGGGACGACGCAGGTTGCTCGAGCTGGCTGCAAAAAAGGGGGAAATCCCGTTTTATGCGTCCGATATGGAGTGATTTTAGTTTGTTATGGCTGGAAATATTTATCACAGTAAAATCTGGCAACGTGTGCTATTGTGCCGACGACGCAGACAGTGAAAGTCCTTTCCTTTCTCAATACTAATACTTGTGTATTTCTGTGATCAATGTATTATGTAGGGGACTTACAAAGAAACTCTGATTTTCCATTAAAAGATCTAGATTACACCTTGGAGAAGAAAATAATACTGCAGTTCTTTCTTTTCCATTCAAATATTACATTTATAGTTATACATACTCTAGTCTTGGAAAGAGGCTTAGGATTTTCTAGATCTAATTTACAATCTAGAATCTAATCTACATCTAGCCAATTACAGGTTTAGTTAGTGCTTCCTTGGCGTTGACAGGTAATTACCGCGTTCTGACAAAGGCAGGAGAAATTGACAGTGATTGTAAACATAAGTGGAAATATCAGTGGCTGGAGAAAAAAGTGCACGTAGTGAAAGGAAGTAATGACAAAATACTATTATTGGTGTATATAATAAAATTTAACTGTGATAATCCTACACATGGATCTTTTAAACTACTGTATATACCCTTCACTTTTAACCAAACCTTTTACGACAATTTTTATGCTTTTACTACTATGAGAGATAAAGGAGTCACCGTTGCTACTAGTATAATGCATTAACTGTCTCAGGACATAATGCCGTTACCATGCTGACGTGCCATAAAAACTCAGTCACTCACTCACGCCATTACATTCTGCTGCTCAGGGCTGGGAAAAACTTTGAACTGACATCCTTAAAGAAAGGCTATCCTGTAGAGAAAGTTACTAAACCTGCTTGATGAACAAGTGATCCTCTCCCCAGATGGGGTTTATGGAGAGAGCTGTTCAGTAAGAACTTGGAAAGGCCATCCTGTAGAGGTAAGAACTTGGAAAGGCTATCCTGTAGAGAAAGTTACTAAGTTATAAGTGATCCTCTCCCCAGATGGGGTTTATGGAGAGAGCTGTTCAGTAAGAACTTGGAAAGGCCATCCTGTAGAGAAAGTTACTAAGTTATACCTGCTTGATGAACAAGTGATCCTCTCCCCAGATGGGGTTTATGGAGAGAGCTGTTCAGTAAGAACTTGGAAAGGCCATCCTGTAGGCTCAGGGAAAAACTTTGAACTGACATCCTTAAAGAAAGGCCATCCTGTAGAGAAAGTTACTATACCTGCTTGATGAACAAGTGATCCTCTCCCCAGATGGGGTTTATGGAGAGAGCTGTTCAGTAAGTGGCGGGTTTATGGAGAGAGCTGTTCAGTAAGTGGCGGGTTTATGGAGAGAGCTGTTCAGTAAGTGGCGGGTTTATGGAGAGAGCTGTTCAGTAAGAACTTGGAAAGGCCATCCTGTAGAGAAAGTTACTAAGTACCTGCTTGATGAACAAGTGATCCTCTCCCCAGATGCCAACAGAGTAGAGTTCATGCCGACCCGCGCCACAGTGATGCCGTCCTCTCTGATCCTCAAGCCTGGAGAGGCAAAGGTACGAATTTTAGTTTTTGTAGCAAACACCAATTATGTTTTGTGGTGGCCAATTGGTTGCACCCCTGATTGTAAGGACCTGCCCACAGCTGTTCAACAGTGATCTCTTTCTCCCAGGCTAAACTACTGAGTGTGACATGGGTGCAAGTTTTCTAGTTAACTACGCTAAGTTTATATCGTAACGGCTGCGCTTAAGATGATGGTATGCAACTTAACTATGCTAAACTAGGCTAAGACAGCAACCATATCTCTCTCTCTCTCTCTCTCTCTCTCTCTCTCTCTCTCTCTCTCTCTCTCTCTCTCTCTCTCTATTTTGAGGTAATAAACGGCAGCTCATGTCTATTTATGATGAGGAAGCTGCTTATCTATCACTAGCAAAGGCTGCGTAGATTTTCCAGATTGATGAATTTTGAGAAAGACTATTTCCAGATTTACTGGACCTACATACTCGCACCCATCGTGTGAGGATACGCCCACAACTGTTTAACAACGCTCTGTTTTCTCTAGGCTAACCAATTCTTAGCTTCAAGCTTAGTGTACTGTATTATTTACCTTTTACCACTCTACATTGTAAACGTGATAATTCAATCCTTTATTATTCCTATATGTTTAAACCATGTCAATGCTTGCGACCTGATCCCTCGATCTCTCCCTGTGTCTGTGTGTGGGTGTAACCAGGAGCTGCTGGCCATGTTCTGCCCAAGCCACAAGGAGCTCGCTCTCTGCCAGGCCGGCCACGCCCTCGTCGCCATCATCAAGCTCGAGCACGGAGACAACATTGTGCGCGAAATGTTCCTCAGGTACGCCTAAAGCAGACCCATAGGACTTGGCAATGTTGACCACTGTGTAGGAACTGTTTCTCAGGCAGACCCATAGGACTTACAGATCTGCCCGGAATTGTTCCGATTTTTTCCTGAAATTTTTCCGATTTTCCGATTTTTAAAAATAAATCAGTATTGATAAATAATGCAAGGCATGCTTACTTTGATGATAAGGAAAACCATAAAAAAGCAAAAAGGGACGCGAGCTGATGCCCAAGCATGCAGAGTAGGTGACTTATAGTTTTCTCGGAATTACCCATTTCTCTGAAACTTAAAGTAAAATGTGAAAAGAATCTTGTGAAAGAGAAGTGGGGAGGGAAAGTGGTCGTAGGTCTCTCTCTGTCTGTTTAACTGTCTCAGACCTTTTTTGAAACAATATTTAGAGTAATTATTTTGTCAAAATGGATCCGAGCAATTTAATAATTCTATTCAAACAAAAACACTTGTATATTGTCTGTAAAGAACAATTTATACCAAAACAATTTGTAGTGCGTAATAGCATAATTTAACAGAAATGTGTTTAGCAATATGGAGGTAGAAGCGCTATACACTCCTACTCACAGGTACTGAGTACATGTACCGTCGTTAAAAGCGACCCAACAAGTAGAGTTAAAATTCGGTTGTACCTGTTTTTCCTAAAAAAATACCTATTTTTTTAGTCATGGAGTACGGTGTACCTTAATGGGGCTCTTTCAAGTAGGCAGGTCTGCCCTGTAGTTTAGACAGGATTAAGATGTGAAGAATGTTTCTTATTTATTTTTTAAACTTGACATGACTTAAGATAGTTTTGTTTTGTTTTGTTATAAATTTAATTGTTTCCTATTTTAGTTTTATAGTAGAATCTGTTTCCATCATCTTTTCTTACCCTAACAGTCTTGCTGAAGTTTCTACTGAAGCTGAGTGGGTCATTATAGAAGTTATAATTTTCTTCACCTGATAGTGTCGGTGAAGGGTGGCCTGGGCTGTACAGGCTATTGACAGGCTATTGACAGGCTATTGACAGGCTAATGACGGGCTATTGACAAGCTATTGACAGGCTATTGACAAGCTATTGACAGACGTCACGCTGGGAGTTTTAGTGAGGGTGGGTTTTAGAATGGTTGATCTGTACAAAGAGGGTAGTTAATTGTTACTACAATGCCGGTTTGATGCCTTCAGTCCAGTGTACTTGTCCATTGTTGCAGGAGTCCCGGGCGCCAGCCCAAGCAGGTGGTCAGTCTCTACGACATCCCCGTCCAGTCCACGCTGAGAGACATTATTGAGGAGGAAAGTGAGTAGACCCTGGCTGCAACATTGAATAGAGTATATGTATTGGTTGTTAACAAATACTGCAGGAAGTTACAGAATGGCTAAATAAAAAAAAATAGAATAAAAAATTGTTACATACATATACTCAGTCCATAGTAACAGATGATTTCAGGTTCCCAGGATGTATATAATGCCAACGTCCTTGGGGGGGCGCTCCAGTCTGGGTATCCAGGTCATAAAGTCATAAAAAAGTCTTAAATTTATCATCATGGTCGTAAAAGTCGTAAATGGTTGTAAATTTGAACACAAAGTCGTGAAAATTCCATCAGAGGTAGTAAAATCATGTAAACAAATAAGGCACAATGTTCGATAATTTTATGGACCTTTAACAGGTGCCGAAACAATAGTTTCACTTTCACTTTTTAAGTTCATCGACTTTTGTTTTGGACGCCATCTTTTCATTCATCGGGTCTGGGTTGATTATAGGCTGTATCCAGGTGAAAATGAGTATCAAGGAGTCAGAATTTCACTGGGTTTTATTTCTTTAACCAATGATTCAATGGAAAATGACTGAGTTCAGGTAGTCGGTTACTTGTACCTGTACTGGCATGATTATCTGTTCTTACTTCTAACAGTGGTCCTGAGATGAAACGCGGTATTCAAATTGCCCGATGGCTTCTGGATTCTTGTTGAAGTTTTACCAATCTGAGTAAATAGATAAATAAGAATCTAGAATCCAGACCTAGTTACACTCAGGTTAAATCTTATTATTTTAGTAGTTATCAACTTTATCTCTAAATCTAGATCTAGATCTAGACATCTATAGGAAAGCTGAGGAAATGAATGAAATGGTTAAAAAAAAAAACAATAAAACGAAAGTGGAAGTGGAATTACTATTATTTAGACACAGATAGGCTGACAAGCAAGGTAAATGACCTTTGCTGATGAGGCAGAGAAAATGGGGTGCACTGACCAAAGCTATTTTAGCGCATAGCGATGCTTTGAGAAAAGATGTCAGACCCAAAAAATCAAAAAGATCTAGCTACAGTGGATGCCTCATTAAAGACCCTTCAGCATGAGGTCCCTATGCTCATAAACTCCAATATCTTGTAAATAGTGCAAGTAGGTTAGAGCAGGCAGAGAACGGATATTTTGTATGAAACAAGTTTTATAGGCATACCAAGTGACAATGACACCCTGGACCTGTCTCATCCTATTGATATTTTTAAAAAGACAGAACCAACCCTGCTTGTCTCATCCTATTGATATTTGTAACAAGACAGAACTAATGCACCTAGAAGTTAAGATACGCCCAAGTTGTATACAGGTTCAATATGATGTAAGTAAAACCCCGGTAATGGACAGATTGTCAATAGTATGCTTATGTTTCTTTCATTTTCCTAGGTAGTAAATTTTAGGGAACTTAATGGCTGGATGCCCTATGAAGTATGTGAAAAAATGAGATGCATAGATTAAAAATATATTTGTGTGTTTTAAATAGTGTGTTTTTGTCCTGCGTGCTTAAAATTGAATTTCTGTAAGAACATTATCACTTATAATGAGAAAACTACGCAGAGGTTTCTTTTATCCAATTTTTAATGCAGACAGATTTTGTGGCCAGAAAATTTGAGCTTTTACCAACTTGATGAGAATTTACCTGAGTTAACACACGTATGTTTCGTTTGTCCTGTAACTCTGCAGTGGTTGGGATAAGCCCTGTGCCCAATACTTACGCCGTTCTCAAGAAGTCCACAAAGAAAGTCAACATCGGAATATTCGGGGAGGCTTTGGCTGAACCTGCTAGCACGGCCGCCTCGCATCACAATGTGTCTGAGATTGAACCCACAGAGAGACTGTGAGTGTAGGCCTGATGGGCTTAGATATTAACAGGTTTACAATTAGGATTAAATGTCCACTCTTATCTGTTGCAAAGTATGGCCTTGGAACTTCAGAAACTTTTCAAATATTTTTCATATTTTTGTGAAGATAGAAATGCTCTCTCTGTTTGTTTGGTTAAAGATTACGGATTATAAAACATCTCAAGTCTCTTTAAGAATATTATAGAAATGTCATAATACAAGTGACACAAATTTGACAAGATGTAAACAATTTTTTAAAAGTCGCATATCACTTTCTTTTCATCCATGTTTCTTTTTTATTCTTTTTCTTGCTTGATGTGTTGTTCTATTTTATTTTACCTGGATGTTTGTGTGAACTGTTGTAACCTGTAAACTTTATCATGTGCCCTGGCAGGGAGGCGAGGCGAATGCTGTCCCCCCTGTCGCAGCAGACGTGTGTCGCCCCTAGTCCCCGACCCGCCTTGATCCCGCTGAACCAAAACTCGAGCCCGTGGCGCAGCAGTGCCCAGATTGTCTCGTTCCCTGACACAGTCGTCAACGACACCGCAGGTACGTCCCTCACACGCTGGACCTGCTGCTAGTTTTACATCTCCTAAGTCAGGAGGAACATCCTGCGCCCCTAGCTGCAGTTTTGGAGTACACTTTACTGATGAAAATAAAGTTAAAATTTTCACAAAATCTAATCACTTTTGAAGGTCTTACCACTTGTGAAAAGGCACAGGAAGTTGTCAGAGTAGAAAACTCACAGTGAAAGCAGTCCTGTGTGGTGAGTCACCAGCGATGTTCAAATAGCACAAAAAGCCAGGCAGTAAGTGTTTTCTGCAATATGCCAGTTTGAGTATATAGTATTTAACACTTTTTCTAGGCAAATGCCTCAGCTTTTCATAGATAGCGGACCACGGTTTTGAAATGGACAAGCTACGTCATAAGAAGGGATTATTATTTCTATCAACCAGTAATCATCTGTGGTGTTGATTCGATAAAGTGCGTCCCTGTTTCAGATCAATTTGTTGAATATAATTCGCGATTAGGTGGACACACTTTCTTGTCTACATTAACAAAATATTGACTACTAGGAATCCTTTGTAGAAACGTAATGATCAGTACTTGACAATATATCTAGACTTAAAATGGATTTGAACAACAGCAAAATAACAGTGTTCACAGCGGCAAGATGTAACAACATGATCAGAAAAGTAGTATAAACACTTCTCTCTCTACTAAAACAATCAATCATTTATGTATCTATATCGCGCTCTGCTCTTATTTACGCAAGGCACAGATCTAGAAATCTCGATCCTTCTACCTCAGTTGGGAACATTCAAGAAAAATCCAGACATTAACATTATTATTAATATTTTTTACCCCCTCTCTTTTAAGCTTGAGCCAACTTGGAGCATATCCTCCAGCTACTTTGGTGATCACTACTCACTGCCTGCCTGCATGGCAGCGTAATCAATGTCACATCCACATTCAGTTGACAGATTTGTCGTAATTCAGATTCATCCTTGTTGTGGATCCTTGATTCTGGATCATACATGGCCAGAAAATTGCCGTTGATGTTTCATCATGGTAATACATTTGTGTTTTACTTTTGCAGTTTGTTTTTTTCTGTTTGTTTTGGCCAGATGTCACTCACACCTTCAGCAACTCAGACTCCTCTGGCCCGCTACAGTGGCGGTTGGAACCCTTCGCCCCGGCCTACGTGAAGGTACTTGGATGTCTCGTGTGTGCGATGTGTTTGTTTACCTGTTGTAGTAGCAGCACATGGTCGTCACATATCTAGTCTGTCGTACTATCTCATGGCTGAACTATCTTGTAGGTGGAGAGACAAGCAAAGAGTGAAGAATTACTTGGGTAGGAAAATAGTTGCCCCAAAAGATACCGCTATTCAGTTATTGATAACTATTTTTCAAGTAGAGGAAGTACATTGTTCATCTATTTGAGAATGAGCCAGTCAAACCCTCAAATCTCCATGTATTCTTCTCGTTCTTCTCCTCATGCTTCTTTCCCTGTACCCTCCATACTGCCATTTATACTGACGCTGAATATGTCCCGTGAGCTCTTGGCTCCAAGCTTCACATCTAGTGTGCTGAATATGTCCCGTGAGCTCTTAGCTCCAAGCTTCACATCTAGTGTGCTGAATATGTCCCGTGAGCTCTTAGCTCCAAGCTTCACATCCAGTGTGCTGAATATGTCCCGTGAGCTCCTAGCTCCAAGCTTCACATCTAGTGTACTGAATGAGATCTATGGCTAGAGGAACGAGATATATGGCTAGATGAAAGAGATCTATGGCTAGATGAAAGAGATATATGGTTAGATGAAAGAGATATATGGCTAGATGAAAGAGACCTATGGCTAGATGAAAGAGACATATGGCTAGATGAAAGAGACCTTTGGCTATATCTATGGCTAGGATCTATGGCTGATGAAAGGGATCAATGGCTAGATGAAAGAATCTATTGCTAGGATCTATGGCTTGATGAAAGGGATCATATGGCTAGATGAAAGAGATCTATGGCTAGATGAAAGAGATCTATGGCTAGGATCTATGGCTAGATATAAAATTGCAATATGGAATGTGCTCTGAGATTTTGTTGGTTTACTCACCTTTCATGCTAGATGAAAGAGCTATATGGCTAGATGAAAGAGATCTATGGCTAGATGAAAGAGATCTATGGCTAGATGAAAGAGATCTATGGCTAGATGAAAGAGACCTATGGCTAGATGAAAGAGATCTATGGCTAGATGAAAGAGGATCTATGGCTTAAGTTTTTAAGTGAAAGAGATATATGGCTAGATGAAAGAGATCTATGGCTAGATGAAAGAGATCTATGGCTAGATGAAAGAGATATATGGCTAGATGAAAGAGACCTATGACTAGATGAACGAGATATATAGCTATATGAATGAGATCTATGGCTAGATGAACGAGATATATGGCTAGATGAAAGATATCTATTGCTAGGATCTATGGCTTGATGAAAGGGATCAATAGCTATATGAAAGGGATCTATGGCTAGATGAAAGAGATCTATGGTTAGATGAAAGATATCTATTGCTAGGATCTATGGCTTGATGAAAGGGATCAATGGCTAGATGAAAGAGATCTATGGCTAGGATCTATGGCTAGATATAAAATTGCAATATGGAATGTGCTCTGAGATTTTGTTGGTTTACTCACTCTTTCATTCTTGTATGAAATAAAGAAAGGATTAGAATAACATTTGTTGACTTACAGGTGTCGCCGAAGTCGCAAGCCGTCGAGCCAGCCGGCTTCAGCGTGTTCTCCGTGTCGCCAGTGAAGGGAACTCTCCAGCCTGGGATCACTCAAAAGGTATGTAGGAGGATCAGTGGTCTCTGTGTGAAGAGCTGCAATGAAAATCATCTTATGTTCTTATGTTCATGAAAGGCCTGATCAAGCTTTTACAGAATTGTTATTTACTATGTCGAAAACCTGCAATGATGGACATCTAAGTGTAATGAAAGGCTAATCAAAGATTTCATAGAACAGTGCTAGGGCCAGTACTCCAAAAAATGTCATCAGTGCAGGTCTGAAGTAAGCCGTGAAGTGCTTTATCAGTGTAAAAGTATACAGTGTGATGCATTAAAAAAATGACTAGGTTTTGTGTATTAGTGTGACTGGTATGATATGATGTATTCTTATGGATATAATACATATGCAATGCACTGCGTGACAGTGATTTGTCTCATTATTTCACTTTAGTAGTTTCAAGTGCCTGAGATTTGCGGTAAGTTGAGATGGTGTGTGTAATAATGTGAACGTTTGTAGTATGGTACAAGGTAGTGTTTATGCCTGTCTACGTCACTTTGGTTGACAGTCAAGTGTCACTGAAAGGTGTGATGTGTGCAATGATTTGTGGTAGTGATCAAGTGTGGTGCGTAACGTAGAATTATTAGTGCAGTATAAGATAGGCTTGCCATACAAGGTAACCATTTTTGTGATGGTGTTTGGTGACGTACATATCTGACGAGGTTGTTGCGTCTGCCAGGTGCGTGTGAGGTTCAGCCCGCGGAGGTCGGGCTCCTACAACCAGGTGTGGACGGTCATGGACGCCAGGGGTTCTGGCTCACAGGGGACACAACTCCACAAGTTCACTGTGTTTGCTCAGGTGATATGCCGGTCTAGCTTGACAGCCCGGAGCCGGGGAAACTTTGGGTTTTATGTTCGGGGCTGGGGATTTTTCTTCTTTCTGGAAATCCTTTTTTGATTCTCAAACCTGGAAATACAATTTCTTAACTTGTGTCGCATTGTTTTATTATGTATGTTATTAAGAAAATATATTATGCCTCAGTGTCATCTAATTGTAGTAATTTTTGTAATATAATCAAATGCTAGTCTTTCAAATAGTCTTTCTTTCCACCCCATTCTCTTTGTTTGACATCGATACATGGGTTAGGTGGTCCATATTCAAAATAAAGTGAGTCTGTAAGAAGCAATGACTTCTGTTTGAAACACAAATTCCATAACATGAGTGTTATTTTATTGTCTTGTGGTTTTGCTCCCCAGGCAATACAAGACAGCCCGACACGCCTGTCTGTGGAGCAAGGGACGCAGCTGTCGTCAGAGCGAGGCACACACACGCTGGCTGCACCAACCAGGTAACTCTCACTCAGGCGTCTGCTGTAGGACAATTGAGATGGAGATTTTCAGGTTTAAAATAGAAACAAAATGCATCAAACTACTTCATTCCTCATTCAATATCAATTGTGTGTGTGTGTTTGTACACTTTTGCAATTTGTGAATGCATGCAACTGTTGACTGAAACCAAAAATATTTTCACCTTACATAGTATCTTATCTTGCATCTCATCTCATGTTTTTTTTATCAGAGAGCGACGAGCGTCACCTTATATAGTATCTTATCTTGCATCTCATCTGATGTTTTTTTATCAGAGAGCGACGAGCGTCACCTTACATAGTATCTTATCTTGCATCTCATCTATGTTTTTTTATCAGAGAGCGACGAGCTTCACCTTACATAGTATCTTATCTTGCATCTCATCTATGTTTTTTTATCAGAGAGCGACGAGCGTCACCTTACATAGTATCTTATCTTGCATCTCATCTCATGTTTTTTTATCAGAGAGCGACGAGCGTCACCTTATATAGTATCTTATCTTGCATCTCATCTCATGTTTTTTTATCAGAGAGCGACGAGCGTCACCTTACATAGTATCTTATCTTGCATCTCATCTCATGTTTTTTTATCAGAGAGCGACGAGCGTCACCTTACATAGTATCTTATCTTGCATCTCATCTCATGTTTTTTTTATCAGAGAGCGACGAGCGTCACCTTGTATAGTATCTTATCTTGCATCTCATCTCATGTTTTTTTTAGCCGAGAGCGACGGGCGTCAGCAAGAGCTGCGGAGCCTTCTTCTCTCACACAGTCAGGGCAGGTAAGCACTCGGCATTGCTACAGGGTTCACAGTACAAACTGCACAAACTGGTGGCATGTTTGCTTTATAGCTGTGATCGATCATTCAAATACATGCAAAGAAAGCCTGCAAAAATACATGAGAATCTTCTCAACCTGCTGTTAGACTGTAGCCAGAGGCTCACTCTGAACCATGGCGCTGAAGCTTAGCACAACACTGCCCTAACAATAACATCTCATAGAACCATCCAGGCTTTTCATCTTTCCTTCCCCTGCCCCTGAAGAGAAAAAAAAAATGACCCTATCCAATGTTAAAAACTGAATTAATGAGTGGCCAGTTGCTGTAGGCGCGGCCGTTGGGCTGCTGTGCAGCATCGTTGCAGACTCATATCACGTATTAGCCATTCAGTATGCCAAAGCTTAAAAAAAATATCATATCTAACAAGATAATTTGTGATACACATACAAGGATATATATTTTAGTTAATGCAAGCTTGGTCATGACTTGAAACTGGTTGAAACTAAATAGACGCTGACATAGAAATCAGAATGGTATTATACAAGAAACTAGAAAGAAGAGAAGCAAAGACAATAAGCATAAAGTACAGTAGAAACCTCATAATTCGAATTGCTTGGGATTTGATCTAGACTTTGAATTAAGAGGATTCAAGTAACATAAAGGGACATACGTGAATCACAAAAGTGTTCAATTTAGTAGATACTTATTTGAGGAACTGTGTTTTTATAGTTTCCTATTGTTTTCTTTCTGTAGCAACCTTCTCAGGACCCATTTCTTTTAAAGGCAGGTCTGGAACAGTAATAAACATTGAGTTCTGCATGACAGATAATACTTTTGTATGAGTCTGATTTTAATAGATTTTTTTTATTTTCTATTTTCAATTGTTAATAGGGCTGAAGAGAAAGAAAAACATATTGTCTTGCAAAGTACACCTAACCCATTTCTTTTAAAGGCAGGTCTGGAACAGTAAGAAACATTGGGTTCTGCATGACAGATAATACTTTTATAATGCCTATTGGTGGTGTGAGCTTCAAATAAAGAGAATCAAACCAGAAAAACTTTGAATTATCAGTCTGATTTTAATAGATTTTCTTTATTTTCTATTTTCAATTGTTAATAGAGCTGAAGAGAAAGAAAAACATATTGTCTTGCAAAGTACGGTTTATGAGAAATTTGAATTACCAGACTTGGTTTTCTGAGGTTTCCACTGTACCCCAGTGTGGACGTGCTGGATGTGCCGTATCCATAGCATGAATCTGAGTGAGAGAATGTTTGTCTACAGGTGAACCAAGGGAGGCCACTGTGACAAACTGAGACAGACTTGGTTTTCTGAGGTTTCCACTGTACCCCAGTGTGGACGTGCTGGATGTGCCGTATCCATAGCATGAATCTGAGTGAGAGAATGTTTGTCTACAGGTGAACCAAGGGAGGCCACTGTCACTGGACAAATCTGCTGACCCGAGCAGCGTTGACCGCCAGGATGTCCCGACGTCACAAGCTTTCTGGAGTCGTGTCGAACCTGGCCGCCCGTCCTGCGACCTTGAGCGGCGCCAGGCAGAGCCGAGAGTTGTCTCCCCTGCCCTGTCTTCCATTTCAGGCAGCTCGTCGGCCGCACGCAGGGCCAGGACAGATTCGTCGGCCTCGGGCTCTCCAACTAACTCCACGCTGGACGGCTCGAAAAGTAGTCGGTAAGGCTGTAGGCCCCGGGACACTAAACAAGCGGAAGCACAAGTTGCAGTAATCGCTGTAGTTTGCGACGTAAATGTATGCAAATTGTGATTCTCTAAGTCTGTTCTGACGTAATTGTATGCAAATTGTGATTCTCTAAGTCTGTTCTGACGTAATTGTATGCAAATTGTGATTCTCTAAGTCTGTTCTGTAAGCAGGCCTGTAGCTTCTGGTGACTTTACACCTTCACTTGGTTGAAACTCTCTACTACTGCACCAGCTCTGCAGATTTTATCGCTACCAACTAAATGTTTTACCACTGCTACCATTAAAGATCTGCCAACATTACGGTTTCGGCGTAATTTATTACGCCTAAGTGCAGCAAATTACATCTTAGTACGATCTATAAATTCAGTTTCTCTCTGGCCACTGGTTCATACAAACAATATATAACCTACCCGATCATAGGGTACTTTCGTTTTCACTTATTCAATACAATGACAATTACCATTGGTTCTATCAGTTAATTTAACGTACATCGATAGTCAACTTTATTGGATTACTAGCATCGGGTCATACATTTTTCGTTTGGGTTGTGTTCAATAGCCTAACACTCAGTTGTATCTGCATTACAAAGCACATTCAATTTCTTTTAAGGTTTTAAGTGAGTGAAGGAGTATCACAGTGCATGTGCACTTGGCAGCTCTGCTTGTAGTATTACCACCACGTCTTAGTATTACCACCACGTCTATGACTGACACTGCGACAACTACAATGTGATTTCTGTATCTACCATTGACGGTGAGGGGTTTCCTGGTGCCATTCACTTCAAGGTTGCAACTGATGCTAATATTGGTTCGGTTTATCAACAAGGGCACCTTGGCAGTCAGGAAGGGAAGTCCACTTGCGGACCGTATTGCTAGTAGATGACCACCAGTGACACATTCTTATTCCCAAGCCCCTTGGTTGTAATCTCTATTTGCCTTACACTAACCAGCAGTTCCCATCCTCTGTTCCGTCTCAAACCTCTGTCTCTGTGTGCTGCCCTGCTGTCCAGATCTGACCGCAGTGACCGCCAGTCGAAGGGTCTGCACCTGGTCCATTCCTCGCTAGAGTTTCCCTCGGTGGTGACGGGCTCCAGCTCTGTGCACAAACTCTTCATCAAGAACCAGAGCTCCCTGGACGCAGAGGTAAGTCGCAGGCTGGGCCTGCACTGTATGGGTCATGTCTGCAGTAGGCCCTATATGGGTTATGTCTGCAGTAGGCCCTATATGGGTCATGTCTGCAGTAGGCCCTATATGGGTCATGTCTGCAGTAGGCCCTATATGGGTTATGTCTGCAGTAGGCCCTATATGGGTCATGTCTGCAGTAGGCCCTATATGGGTTATGTCTGCAGTGGGCCCTATATGGGTCATGTCTGCAGTAGGCCCTATGTGGGTTATGTCTGCAGTGGGCCCTATATGGGTCATGTCTAGTAGTTGACACAAAAAATGACACCCACTAAAAAATAAAGAACATACAAAAAGCAAAAAAATAAAAAGGAATTGGCAAAAAGGTATTAATGGGAAAGATTCGAAATGTCACTATTTTTTTATTGTGCAACAGGAGAGTAAATCTAAAGAAGTAGAGCTGGCTGTGGATTAAATACGATTTCCAGTTATTTCAATTAATTTAGGAGGACGGGGAAATTTGTATCTTTTATTCCACCTGTTTATCCTCACCCCTCACATGGAGCAGAAATGAACTGTTTGTTTGATATTGTTTACTACCTTGCACATGATAACCCCCAGCCACTATCTCTCCCCCTCCCCCACCAGCTGAGTGTGGAGTATGTGCCGAAGCCTCCGTTCCTAGTGAAGCATCTCAAGTTCAAAGTCAGGTGAGACCCGTCGCCACACAGATTTGACACGTCAAGTGAAGAGTTTGTCAAGGAACCAATTTCAGTTCTATTTATAGAATAGAAAACACGACACAAACTTCCACCATGTTAATAAGGTTGATACTGTGCAGTAAATTCAACGCTCTTCATGACTTTCCAGCAAGAAGATTTCGTTATTCTTACAAAACGTATCAATGTATTTGTTTGAAATCTCCCATATTTCAAATTATTTGATATCACCACTTGCAGCTTCACTGTATAGCTTTTTATTGACATATCAGGCGTTTTCTCTCTTTTTTTTTTTAATATCAACTCGGCCCCTTTTCATCTTCTTCCTTCTCAGCTTAGGAAAAATAACCATCTTTCCAGTGACCTTCAAACCACGCCATGTTGACAAGTTCAAGGACAAAATTGTATTTCGGGACTCGATCACTGGGAAACTATTGGCTGCGGATCTGACGGCTGAGAGCAAACCGAATTGATGTCGAACTGATACAGTGGAAACCTCATAATTCAAGTTGCCTCGGATTTGATCTAAACTTTGAAATAAGAGATTTTGAATTACAGAAGGTGACATACTTGAAGACGTTGAAGCACACAAGTTAATTTTAGTAAACAGTTACTTACCTTACTTGAAAAACTGCATTGAAATAGTTTCCTATTGCTTTCTTTTTAAAGCAACCTTCTCCCAGCCCATTCCTCTTACAGGCATCTCTTTGGCAGCAGTAAGCATTGAATTCAGCTTGACAAAAATGTGCTTTTGTAAAGCCTTGGATGGTGTAAACTTCGAGTTGAAAGAATCCAACTAGAAAAACTTCTAATTATCAGTCTGATTTTCATGGAACCAAAGAGAGAAAAAATAACATATTCTTTTTGGTTTATGAGAAATTCGAATGAACAGACATGTTTTGTGATGTTTCCACTGTAATTGCTTGATTTGTACAGTAACATTAACAGGTTCTGTAAAGGTTGGCCGAAAGCTTTCTGCCATCTGTGTACATTTGTCTTATCTTGACAGGTTCTGTAAAGGTTGGCCGGAAGGTTTCTGCCGTCTGTGTACATTTGTCTTATCTTGACAGGTTCTGTAAAGGTTGGCCGAAAGCTTTCTGCCGTCTGTGTACATTTGTCTTATCTTGACATGTTCTGTAAAGGTTTGCCGAAAGGTTTTTGCCGTCTGTGTACATTCATCTTATTTCCAGCATTGTTGAAACATTCTTGGATTACGCTTTACGTGGAGACCCTGACGTTAGCCAGCTTGAGTGTAAATATAGAGTACCCTGAGTATGTGAGGGTGTAAAGTCTGGTGTTAAAGTATTTGCTCACTGGGTTGATTAAGATAGAGAAGAAAGCGTACAGAGAATTTGGTATGGTCATATTTAGAAACTTTTCTGCACCGTTTAATGGGAGGTTGATCTATATCTACATGTAAAATAGGAACTTGATCTTTATTCATACTGTATAATGTGAGCTTGATCTTTATTACTACTGTATAATGGGAACTTGATCTTTATTCATACTGTAAAATGCGAGCTTGATCTTTATTACTACTGTATAATGCGAGCTTGATCTTTATTACTACTGTATAATGGGAACTTGATCTTTATTACTAATGTATAATGGTAACTTGATCTTTATTCATACTGTATAATTGGAACTTGCTCTTTATTACTACTGTATAATGGGATCTTGTTTTTTATAAGTATTGTATAATGGGAACTTTATTTTATATACATGTATCATAATAATGGGAACTTGCTCTTTATCCACACCGTAAAATGGGAACATGATCTTAATCAGTATTTTATAATTAGAACTTGATATTTATTAGTTATTACTGTACAATGGGAACATCTGTATTAGTTTTGTATAATGGGAACTTGATCTTTATTAGTATTGTGTAATGGGAACTTGATCTTTATTAGTATTGTATAATGGGAACTTGATCTTTATTAGTATTGTGTAATGGGAACTTGATCTTTATTAGTATTGTATACCATGATCTTTATTAGTATTGTGTAATGGGAACTTGATCTTTATTCCTAATGTATAGTGGGAACTTGATCTTTATCACTGTGTACTATCACTTGATCTTTATCTGTACTGTGTACTATCACTTGATCTTAATTCATACTGTATTATGGGAACTTGATCTTTATCCACATGGTATACGCAGATGAGATATGACCAGACTTTTCATGTACATTGGTTGCGTAGCGTGGACCTATGAATATGATGCTACTATTGCTGGAGGACTTGTCTCTTTACTTCTTATCTAGAATACTTTGGTATTGGTATTATTCTGTTATGGACTCAAAGGAGAACATATCTAGATATCTAACCTCTCTAGATTTGGTGCTATTTTTTGATTGCACAGATATCTTTCATATATTTTTGTTATAGATGTCAATAATTGATAGCAATAAATCCGGTTATCACCGCACTGTGTTCTTAAGGCATAGTGAAAAATGTTAAAATTCATAACAATTCACACAAGAAGTGTTTGTTGTTGGAGGAGAAATGAATCATTGATACACATTATGAAATGACATGTCAATATATCTTCTCGCTGTAGCCGTACAGATATAATTGTATGATGTATCTATGCACACTTTGACTTCAGCTCTGACTGGTGGACTCCTGTACTAAGCCATGTTGTATTGTGCCTTTCTAAAGCCAAGCCATGTTGTATTGTGCCTTTCTAAAGCCAAGCCATGTTGTACATGTATTGTGCCTTTCTAAAGCCAAGCCATGTTGTACAATCATGTATTGTGCCTTTCTAAAGCCCAAGTGCCCCAGCCCACTCCCCACATGTACGTTGGATGTACTGGCTCCCAACTCTAGCGTGCCTTGATTTTCGCTTTGTTGATATGAATTTTTAAGAGGAATTTATTAAAGGCCTGTGCTACCCATAGCTTTCCAAGACGTTTTGTCTTTATTTTGTGTGTGTTGTTGCTTTGTGTATCATCTGAAGTTAAAATTTTGGTGTCATTTTAGATAACAAATTTAACTATGGTTAAAGCTGTTTCTTTTTTAATTATTAGAAAAGTGTTTTCTTGAGCTGAGGAAGACTCCCCCTTCCAGACCCCCTTCCCTAAAATCAAATGCAGCACCTCTCTCTTACTCCTCTCTGCCTATGGGTGGCGCCGATGGTTTAAGCGGCGGTACTTCTATCTTTGTCAAAAATACTGTCCCTCACAAACCTGTTCCTCTCATCTCTACCATACAGGCGGTAGCAGTTCCCATGACTTAAGGGGAGACAGGCATGCTCAGACATTTTTTTTAAATTTTAAATGAATAGTGTTGTTGAATGAGGTCTATTGATGAAAAATACACTTGCAAAAAAATATTTTTCCGAAAAGTTTGGCCCTAGCGGCAGCCATCTTGGATTTTGGTAAGATTTCACAAGGACAGCTCTATCTAAAAAAGTTGAAGGCAGAAAAGGCTTAAATTTTGTTTGCTAACTTAGTAACTAAGAGCATGACCTGTGATCTGTAGAAAGGATTTTATTCTACTACAAATATGAAGGCCATAAAATAATTTTTTCTTCTAACACAAATACGACTAAGGGTAAAAAACAAAAATTCAAATTTGAAATGGCCAGAACTTTTTCAATACTGGTATTAGACTAGAATCCTCTCTACAGATCATAGATGGCTATTTGAAAATGCTTCATACCAAATTTCAGCTATGTACTAATAATACTTTTTTCACAAGGCTTGTCCCAAGGTATCCTGGGAGGGCAAAATTGTCGAAATGAGAAAAACGCAAAAAACTTTTTCATACACACACAACCTTCAAAATACTCTATAAAAGCCTGCAAATGCTCTTAATATAGATCATACAGACATACAGAGACATGAATCAATACTTTTTGTCAAGTTCTTTAGAAAATTTTATTAAAAAAGTACCTCAGAAATGGTTTTGGGGGGTGGACTAAAAACCTCCAGGAACGTAAGACTAGAGTGGCCGCCTTCTGCCGTTGTGGCTGCCTGTTGAGCACGCTGCTGTACCAGCCTCCGCACCTCCCTCCTTTTCTTGGCTGGGGCTTGGTGGACATTCTCAGCTAAATCCTTATCCTGGTAGCGTCCCTTTTCTTCCCAAGAGAAGTCGTTGCGGAGGTCAGTGGGCATCCAACGGCTGGGAAGAACAGGTGGCTGCGCAAGGAGCCCATGTTGAACTCTCCAGCTGCCAGGGTGACACCGATTTTAATCCTGTTTAGGCCAGAGAAAGTTTGCTTGGGGCACTTAGCCCATATGACGCTGTGCAGCGTCTCGTTAGAGTTTTGCGTCTTGCCTAAGAGGCAGCGGCCAAGCAGCTCGGGGTCTGTCAGGC